>WTSP01012124.1:0-136419 GCA_025331215.1 Actenoides lindsayi
GGCAAAGCTTGGGCCGCCCTTTTGTTACCGGTCCGCGGCCCGCCCAGATCGACAGGAGACGTTACACTCTTTCCCTCCGCGACGCCCTTCCGATCTGTAGGCGAGGAGAGGACCGGCAGCGCTCGGCAGGCTGCGCCGAGGCCGGGGGGAAGGTACTCCCTACGTCTGGGAAGCCCCGGCACACGGCCGGCAGCCCCCAGCCTGCTCTGGCGCCCGCGGCCCCTTGCACCTCTCCGGCGGGGAGCGCCGAGTGGGGATGGGGGACCCGAGCGAGCAGCCCCGCCTTACCGGCGGGGATGCTTAATCCTGGAACACGGGTTGCCCGCAGGGCCGGGGCGGCCCCGGCTCCGCCCGCACCCGCCGGCGGAGCCCGGGATGCCGCCCCCTCCGCGGCCCCCGGGCCCAGAGCAGCCGGGTCGTGCGGGGCTAGGGGGCTGCTCGCGGGCGGGGAGGTGCCGAGCACCAGTGCTGGGAAGGCAAGGGGCACTCCGCAAGGTCGTGGCTGTGCGCTCCCGCTCTGGGAAAGGCCCTGTTCCCTGGCAGCGGAAGGCTCTGGCCACCCGGAGGGCAGTAGCAGGTTGTGGCCAATTGCTTCGAGAGGGTGATGCCCCCCTTGCTCCCTTATCCTCATCCCACAGTAGTGAGGGCAGGATTAGGAACCCACCTGCACAGCAGCCCCAGCTCAGCAGGTTGGGAAGCACCCAGCTGAATGCAGAGCTTGTCAGCCTCTGAGGCCTCAGGTTGAGATACGCGCAGAGCAAGGGCCAAGGGGTTGTTTCCTCCCCTGGAGCCCGGAGGAGGCTTCTTTGCCCTCCCCCCCCTCCCCCTCCCCGCCCCCCCCCCCCACTCCCAAGAACCCAGGACTCCCCAAATGCTGCTTGCAGCTGGGAGACACAACCAAAGGAGGGTTGGTTCCCATTACTGGCCAAGATATGCCTCATCTCTTTAACACAGAAGAGGTGCATCTGTTCCTCTTTTCTATCTCAGTAGCAGGGTATGGGCTTTGGTTAAAAGCCTGGTCAGACTTTCAGATGCCGTGCTTAGGAAAATCCAGGCATAGCATTCATATTTCCAGTCTTTTTTCATCTGCTCCTTTGCCCCCAAGACTTGCAAAGACAAGGAGTGGGGTGTGATCATCCCTGTGTTTTCTTATTCAAGATCTCTCCACACACCCAGATAATCCCAGGTCCTGTTGCCATGTAGTTGCAATTGTGAGACCAGGTTTCAAAGCCTTAAGTGAATTTGATCAGAAGCCATTTTAAAGCAAGGCCAAGAGTACTGTGATGAGATAGCCTTTTTGAATGGATCCTTCCTCAAGCTCAGCTATGATGAAGCTAAGAAAGATCTTTAACATGGACTAGCCAGACATGGGGTGATCGTTCAGTTGTGAATGCGAGGTGGGACGATGGAGAATGTCTCTCTGTCTCTTGCTTAGCGATTGAAAGGCTATCTATGGTCTGCTTAATTATTTCCAACAAATGCCAAAGGAATCTTACTCTTTTGCCTTCAGTAGCGAGTGGAGTGCTCGTTGTTACACAGACGTGTGGATCTGTTATTCTTTAGACACATCTTTGATGCTAGCACTCTGATCATCGTGTTTCTCTAATACTACTTGAAAGCGGATTTTTTTCCTTGTAGTTTAGTATGTTCAACAGCCTCAGAAATAATGTTAAATTATGCTTTAAAAAAGACACAATCAGCTGCTAAATCATAGTCAGTTCAGCTCCGTAACACAGCCACATTCACAAGTGCTGCAGAAACAGCGATGGAAACGCTATTTTAAACATCCAGGTTTGTATTACAAACCTTCCTCTGATCTGAGCTTTTAGTTGACATTTTCCCTTGAGTCATGACTTAAGAGTATTATCAGGAGTTCCCATTTCATCACATAAAGGATGTTGTTTTGTTTGCTCTTTGCTTGGTTGAGTATCTTGTGCGGTATGGATTGGACTGGTACCCATAAATACAAGCTTAGCAAAATGTTTCTTTACACCTGGTTTCTTTAGTTGCTTTCTGTTTAGCATGATGAACTGGTTTTGCTGAATAATGCCTTAATGATAGGGCTGATGCATTTTTAATGCGTGTACTCTTTGTCATTGTCAAAATTAACATTTTGATGATTGTAGATTTCTCTAAAATCTTTTGGGAGTTGCTATGATATGCGGGTTAAAAGAGTGAAATTGTAAGGTCCGATAAGAGAAATACTGGATATGCTCACCAAAATAATTATAAAATGTTGTGTAAAGGCTCAATAGTGTAAGAACTCTTAGAACGATGTTTTCCCATAGAGTGGCTCTCCCTGTTCATTAGCAGTTCCTGGGGTCTGTCACGTATGTATATTGAAGGACAGATGCAGACGTTTCTGAACAACAGATCTCAAAGAAGAGACCATTTGACTATTTATATTGCGGGCTTCATCCCGCAAATGGGACCACTCAGGGGAGCGAGGTTGCTCCTGGAAAATCGAAAATATTTGGGGCCAAATCCTACCATTCAAAGTAATAGCAAAAGTCCCAGTTGATTTCACTGTGGGAAAGATTAGACCCCTAGTGAAAGGGATTTTTACAACACTACACTTCCTGGGTTTTTTCTTTAGAAATTGTGAATCCCGTGTGCTCAAAAAAAATGAGTCTAAAAACCCCCTGCCTCTGATGGTGTAATGATATTTTATTAACAGCAAAAATTATACAAAAAGACTATAGTGCAACATAATAAGAAATTATTTTATAAGTAAGGGGTTTTAATTGTACCAGTATGAGTATTTCCTAAAACAACATTTTTGAATGAGGTTTGTGGCAGCACCAACCGTGTGTTAACAGCTATTTTGGTGAGTGCATATTCAATTAATTTAGAACACTAAATTTCTGTGCTAAAATTGTTTTTGTAATCTGCATCCTGGTAGAAAATTAAATAAAGAATTAGCCCAAAAATAATTACTTGAACTTAGCCTTTTTTTAAAGGCCATAATCCTATGAAGATTTATATCTCTGGGTAATTTTATCCGCTGGAGTAGCCTCGAAGGCTGCTCCTGTAGGTAAGTCTTTGTCATGCCAGGACCCCTGTAGCAGTATAGCTGATTGGTGGACGAGTGGACACTGGGGTGGCAGCCACCCTGGCACAGAACAAGGTGCTGCAGGCCTCCCCCCTCCCCCTGCCCCATGATGCTGGCTGCTCCCCACCCTGCTCCATGCTGAGGACACAACTGCTCAGGCCTTCCCCGAGTGGGGGACTGCCAAAAGGGCTGTGCCCTTGAGCAGCACGAGCACATCTTGCCCCACGGTGGGAGAGGGAGAAGGAAAGAGTACCTTTGGCCCATCTTGCCCTGTGCAGGCAGAGAAACAGCTCTGCCTGGGTCTGCCTGTAATAGGAAACATCACTCTGCTTAGCAGTACCCTAAATGAAGTGATTGCAGGTGCTCTTTCCACAAATATTTAAGCCTACAGACCTTATATAAATGCATATGTCTGAATTGAATGAATATACACACATATATCCCTCTGAAGGGAGGCTACAGCATAATATGAAAAGCCCCACTCTCTCAGACCTGACAGAGGCACAACTCCCACTCACCTAAACAGGGGCTGTGCTTTATTTATGACCGGTGGTGTGATTCCTCTTGCTGCCTGCAAATTTCCCTAGGATAAATGCACACACTCTTGCATATAGATATGTACAGTTCTGCAGATGCCTTTCTTTGGGATTAGTTTTGCTTGCTTTCCACTTTTAAGACTACATCTGATCTTGAAGAGAGTGTAAGATTTCTTCCCATAACAGGTTATTGCCTTTCATGTCAGTTTAGGTGACTTTTAGGGTTCATAGGGTTTTCTTAAGGAAACAAAAAGCCCTAATGCTTCTACATCCACACAGCTATATGCATACTTTGCAGCTGTAAGAATAAGCTAACCAGCCTTTTCTTTTTCCTGGGTTTTTACATCACACCAGAAGTAATGTATACAGCTGGGTTTTAATGAGCTGCTTTTTTTTTTTTTTTTTTAAATAAATAGTATCTTTACATACACAAAAGGCTTTTTCTTCTCTTCCTTTTAAAAGATTGCTATTTTCCTGAAAAACACCCCCCAGTTATTACCCTTAGCTGTTATGACACCTCACCATTTAGTGTTGTAAAGGTAAATCATAACACTCATTATTAATAATCATAATTTTTTACCAGTTTCAGCATCTGCCTCCTGAAAGCTTTAATGGTGGAAACATTTCCTGGGCTAATGCCCATGATGCCTGTGTTCTTTTTATTGCTATCATTTAGTAACCAAATTGCTCAAAAATCAAAGGACTTGATTATCACATACCTGCAATGCATAGAGCTATTTATAAATGTTGGCTCGATAATAACAGTGACTCAAAAGAAATTTAAATGACAGGCCAAAAATAAGAAGTCTAAAAGTGAAAACCCAAGCCAGAAATCATAGAGCTGGTGGAAAGAGTCTGACATTGAAGGACAGAGAGGGTCCTAAGGAAGGTAAAGAGAAAAGGCCTGGAGGTGATGGTAGAGGGTAAACGTGCCACGGCTTTGCAGAGCCAGAGGGCAGACGAGAGGAGAGGCACCAGGGATGGCAGGTGAGGAGGTACTGCAGCGTGGCACTGGGAGAATACTCCAGAAGGGTGGAAACCAGGACTGGAACACCACACACATTTGATAGTTTGCTTTCTGGAAAAAAAAATGTATCTAGTTAAAAGCAGCCAACAGGAAATTAGGTGAAATGTTCCAGAAACTAGAGGGGTTGATTGATGGGAAAAATAAAAGCCCTGAATAAATAGCTGAAAGGAGTTTTATATATATATGAGTATACATACCTAGCCAAAATTGCATAATAATGCCCATATAGATAAATTAAATGAATATTCTGCTTTTGAAATCATCCTCCTACAGAAACTAGTGGGAATTTTCCATTCATTTCAGTGGGCCGGAATTTCTTCTGTCTACAGAAAAGCAATGTATCCTGATGTGTACAAATACACCCAGGAGCTATGGAGAGAGAAAATGCAGCATGGCTATCATGAAACATTTCCTTTCAGTGTACCAACTACCTCTCTAACCAGCAGGAATGGTATAAAGTAATGGAGCAGGAAAGCCCATGTCTAGGAGATATAAAATTAGCTTGGCCAAGCCACTGCAGGCAGCAGTCACCCTGCAAGGACTGGAGAGCCATCTGGGGAGGCCTTCTTGCCTCTGACTTCTGCGACACAGAAACTTCATGGAGCTGAAATGACTGTGGTAATTCCCCAATACTTTACACCACTAGAAGGAAAGAGGTAGGCCCATAAGAGGCTACTTAAACTTTCCAAGCTACTCTCTCAGCATATTTCAGATTAAGTCAAACATAATCTTTTATCTGTTTCAAGGTCAATTGTCACCACAGTATTGTTCTGTATCAGTTCATCTGAGTTGCATGTAGCATACACCCCTTTCACATTATTACATTAGGCATGAAATGTTGGGAAAGTATAGATGACTTTTCATTAATATTAAGAATTGCTGATTCCTAACCTTATTTCAAGTATTAGGAGTTTTCTTACTAAGTCAAGACAATATCACAAAGCTTATTAATGTTCACAGGTCAAGCCTATCTTTTAAATCACTGTGAATCAATGACAAAATGATCACCATGGGATTGGTCTTCTCTGATTGGAGAAAGAGGGACATTCTGAACCAGAACTGTACAGCATTTGATCGCGCAGCCTGTTACCAAAAAAAGGAACCATCTCACTGCATGTTACAGAGACATTTACATAAATAACATAGATTTCATTATGACTTCTTTTAGATTATCTGATAGCAATAGCTTTGCAAGTATTCACATTCTCCTAAAAAGAAGTTGATAGAACATTCAAATAAAAAGGCATCAATGTAATCCCTGCACTATACGGGATTTATTTTCTTTTTTAAAGTTAGGTAGTAAATAACAGCAGGGAGGCTTGATGCATTAGTGCTTCACATAATTCGGAAACTCATCCTTTAACAATCATTCTTCAGGTGATAACTTAACTTGGTTACTTTGAGAAAATGTAGAGCAGTACTACCTCTTCATCAAATTGCCAAAACTAATCTTCTGAAATCCCAAATTATACCATTCAATGCGTGCTGTCTTACTGGAGCAACAGTTAGTATAGTCTTGATGATCTGGTTGTTAAAAATTACCACTGCAGGAAAAAATTGTTTCTTATTCCCCTACTTTCTTTCCTCCACTGTCTGTCTGCCTCCCTTCCTGTTCATGATAGATGCAAAAGGTTGGAGGGGATGGAAGGGTTTTTCTTACTCAACATGTTTTATTTTAGAAATGCCAGGATCATTTAATTTCCTTTTTTTTTTCCTGAATGTCTTGAATGATAGAGAAGGTCAGTGGAAGATTTCTCACACCTCAGTTTAAGCAGTGGTGATTTTTTAAGAAAGAGGCCTTTTTCCCTTCATGTTTGTCAGAAGTTGGAGTTATGAAGAGCACAAAACATAATTACGTTCAAGGTTTCAGTACAGTCCTTTTCTTTTTGACTGTGTGTCATATTGTCCTTTGTCGTGTTATGACATCATGTGGCTGTCATACATGTGATGACATAAACCCATTTGCCTTCAGCCATTCATAGAGTCCCTTGGTGAAAATAGGATCTTCAAGTCCTGCTCTAGGAAGCAAGAAACAAAACCATTCCCTTTTGCTCTCCTTGTTTAAGTGCTCATCATTTCTGTGCATGTAAATTCTTACCAGCAAAGAATGGAGGACCAATCCAGAGCCTCAGATAGAGATGAAAATAGACATGTTTAATGTTCATTTGCTGAAGCTGCAGTGAGTCAATGCTGCCTGCTCTGCTCCAGCCTCCCTGGTACAATGGGAGGAAAAACTCCAACAAGAGAAAGGAGGCTGAAGGGGCGTGATGCAAAATTCAAGGAAAGCAAACCAAGTAAATAAATCCCACCCCCACCACTTCAATACTTAACTGGAGTTTTTATGTTTTAATTTTTACCAAATGACTCTCTAAAGTATCCCACATTTCTTGGGTGCAAATATTAAATATGTGCCCTGTAAAGAAACTCAGAATAATAGCTCTGCTTTCTCTAATAAAATCTCTCTTCTGAGATTAACTCTGGAGCTAGCAGTAAGGTCAGTATTTCATTTCACAGAAGTCAGCTAACGTTGACAAGGGTTTGGCCTTCTTAGTGATGGGCCGTTTGCTGCTCAGAAGTGTGAGGAATGGCTTTCTGAAATATCGATAGCTTGCCTTCGCTAAAGCTCATGATCAAATTTAGCTGGCAAGTATCAATGTGCTACAGCAACCCAGACTGAAGGGCTGAGAGGCTTGGGCCTCGGGCCAGCCACTAAGGTTTGCTTTTTAAATCAAAGGCTAACCTTTCCATTAGTGTAAATCAGTGATTTATAATAACGTCAAATGAGATTTGTATCAGAGGAGCCCAGACTACAGCCTTGTCTGGGATTTGAAAAGAAATAGAAAAATTAGTCTGAGACCATTAATGTTCCATTTTCATTTGGTTTTGGTATGTGTGAGTGTAAATGTGCCTGTACACACATGCACACATGCAGAGCTGCATTTTATTCCCATGGATGTTTCCCATGGCCACGTGGCTGCCATTTAACGAGGACCTAAGAGCATAAACTCTTCATCCTGGTGTGGTTTGATTGACATGTGCGGAGATCTCGCATAAAGGCTCTGGAATCATGCTTTTCATCCATAAAAGGAAAGCAGGCAAGCTTCATCTGTGGCTAAAGCCTTGCACAATATACGGCAATAATGAGGCAGCATCTATTTATATATTGCTCACTGGAAATGACTGAATTCAGACAGAAGTTGGTGAGGCAGTCTGAGCTTCACCAGCCTCCATGGAGTCTATTGTTAGTACCCAGGATGACTCCTCAGGCAAATGGGGAGAGACGCACGATTTGGAGCCTACCACGCCATGGGAGGAATATCAGCTTTGGCACTTGGCAGGTGGTGTCTTCTCTCAGAGAATGCCTTTGATGGCTCTGCCAGGACCCAGCAGTCACGGAGGAGAATTGTAGGAGAAATGGTCGCAAGATCAGGGGGAAGAGCTCAGCCCCTTTGCTGTTCTCCAGGATGCAGCATGCTGACCCAGGCTTACTCACAGGGTGAGAGCTCCCTGCTTTTTTCATGAGAAAAGGAGATGTCCAAGAGGTAAAGGGAGGAATGAAGTAGTAGCTTGATGCACACCAATGCCGCCTTCTTGCCTTGTCATTGCAGAAGGTTTTCAACAATATTTCTTTTTTACCTGGAAAAAAAAAAAAAGATGCTGTACAAATGCCCCATCCAGAATTACGTGATTGGTTAGGTAGGTCTGTGTGGCTGATGAGTCTGTGGTACAGCACCTATGACAATGAGAATTTGTTGTCTATGAGATGTTTAGCATGCAGAAGACATTCAAACCCCGCCCCCCTCCCCCCTCCCGCTTAGCAAAGCACAATCCAGACAGTGCTCTAGCTCCATGTCCTTTTTTACTTCGTTTCCTCTGTGTCTCTTGTGTACTTTGCCCATATGCTCTTAAGCTATTTTGTTTTCAGTTTTATGTATGTTTTATGTAAATTATAAGAATGAAGCTTCTCTGCTTGCTAAAGTATAAATTGAGTGGAAATTGGCCAACTCTCTTTAGACTATGTCTATAAGTTACACAAAATGTAAGTAATCAAGATGAGCAGGCTGGGTTGGGAAAGGAAAATACATCAATAGTGTGAGCCATGTGATCTGCATCCACACATCCCCACATACTGCTGTTTGCCTTTGCAGCCTTGGATATCTCTTTCCTCTAAAGTGCCAGTTTAACTACTTTTAGACCATTCTCTGAGATGCAGGTTTATTGCCTCATTTAGTAGTTTGCTCAGCATATTCATTACACCTTGTATACATTAACTGCTCTTAAATGCTTGTTTCCACTCTCTTGCTTTAGGACCAGAGTAGATCCAGACTGCCTCCTCTGGAAGCACTCATTCATTTTGTTTTCCTTCTTCCCCTTGTAAGTCAAAACACCTGTTGATTTTAATGTCTCATCTCTCTTGTTTACTCCACTTCCCCTATCTCACACTAATTTTTCTATTCTTGAGTTTTTCCCTGGCTTATATTTTCCTTAGTAACCTATTGCAGCCCCACAGAGTAGGACTGTGGTGTAAGAGTGGGAGCCTTGCAGTGGCTGGCAGCCTGAGACATTCTTCCAGAAGAGAAAGGGGGTCAGCTGGTCTCTTGGGACTCTGCGAGATGATGGAGAATCTACTGCAGGGCAGAAAAGACAGCCTCTCTGTGGCCTGTTATTGCACAGTTAGACCAAATTTTAAGAAAAAGGCACTTAAAATCAGACCTCTAAATCTACCCTTATGCATTTAAAAGTAGTCTGAATTTTGGGAGCCAGGTAGGACCAGCGTAATCATAAGCAGATATGGACATGGCCCTGGTTTACACTCTGACTTCAGGGTTCCTCTTAAAACCGTCAATTTTCAGATGATTGTTATAAACCAAACTGCTCCTAAAAGAGGAGACCAATTGCAGCCTCAGCCCAGGCAGGGATGTCTGGCAGGCGGCAACCGTGCTGTCATCCACACTCTGCCAGTGTGTCAGGCAGCACTGACCAAGGGCAGTCTTATGCTGCTGCTGGCAGCCCCTCTGCCTGATGAGCACCGAGCCATATCGGGGACAGAGCTTGGGATAGCTCTGCACTCTGTCCTTTACTTCCATGCCAGATGGAGAACAGGAAAAAACATCTTCAGTGAGGTGGTATAGTGCAGTTCTTGTGAAATCCTGACCAACATTTTAAGGCTGGCATCATGAAGACTGTGAATGCCATTGCCATGGAAAATTCAGGTTAGAAAGAAATTGCTGCCAGGGGGGGTAACTGTGGGCAGGGGGTGGGCTCTACAGGCACAGCCCCAGGGGCACAAGCCTTTAGCAGGTAGCACATTCCCATGTAATGCTCAGTGCTGTGTTCTTGCTGGGTCCTGGGGTGCCCATGCGAGTCCCCAAGCCCTCCCAGCCCAGCCTGGCTGCTGAGGTGTGCTGCTCTTCAGGCACAGTATGCTCTGCTGATTCCATCAGGATTGAAGCATGTGCTTTGTTAAAGGGGATCCCAACTGAGTTGATTTTGCCTGAGTAGGCAGGTGGACTTCAGGAGTCTTGGGCTAGGACCTGCAGGGCATAAATGTGATCCTTTCTGCTCAGGCTGTGCCCTGCAGTTGTTTGAGTTTGGGCTCTGTTTCACTGAGATTACAAAATACATGCCTTTTTGAAAAATTCATTAAATACTGTGATTCGGTGATATACTGAGAGAATGTGGGTTATTCTGACCAGTCAAATGTTTACTGAGAAGCAATAAAAAATATCCAACCTGCTTTTTTAGAGCCACTTATTATATTTCAAAGGGAAGGCATAACCTTTCATTTCCTGGTGTGATTTTTATTAAACATCTTCCTATTTTATTTGTTAGGCCACATATAAATTTACTACCACTTGTGTTTCCAAATAAAAGACATATAGGTTGGTAAGCAGTCTATAAGTCAATCTGCTATTCCTTGAATCTCATAAAAGGATCATTTTAATCCATGCAATTGCTAATTAAAGCTGCTTCTCAATACACAAAAATTAAGTTAACAGTAATTAATGTAGCCAGCCTGGAACCTTAGGAAGCTTACTGCCAGCAAGTGTCTTTTGGTGCACTCAAGAGGATGCAGTTTGATTGTTGGCACCAACAGACAGGTTGGGAATTGTAAACATGGTAATTAGCAGTAAGTTTCTGGATCTCAACTTGCCAGACTGGCAGTCTGATTCTTGGAGTAGTTGTCGCATGGGAGGAGGGAAAAACAAAGTAAGGGAATTAGAGCAACCTTGCATTGCTCCACCAACATATGCCACTGGACCAATGTTTTTCTTGGCAAAGATCTCTGACAAGGAGTTTAAAAGCAGCGCTGCAGCCCAACCGCAAACTGTGAACCTCACTGTAGGCATCAACCAAGCAACTGTCGCTGGCTCTTCTGCTCAAACTATGAGTGCTGCTCCATGGAAAAGAATTGTAGAGTCTGAGATTCCCCTGCTCTACCTCTGTGGTGGGGCACAGTGTTGATAAGGTTATCAACAATAATGGGATTAAAAGAGTTAAAATCCAGCTTCTGCAGTAATCCCGGAGTATTCCATTGTTGAGCTATCAAAGATTAAGGTTATAGTAACCTTATTAACCCTTGGTGTAGTGTAAATAAAAAGGAAATGTCAACCTTAATTCTACCATGAAATTAAATCTTCACTTCTCTAAATGATGATTCAAACGCAGCTTACTCCAGACAATGTGGTTTATGAAAATACAGAACTCATGTGAGTTTAAGAAATCCCATCTGAGAGAGGAAAAAAGGGGCACTAAAACATGGTGTTTGTTTTGTTTAACATGAAAACAATTCATATTCATGCATCTTGTGTGTCTGCAGGAACTATACCTTTAACCAACAATGTATACAAAGTTTAAGGTAGAGACCAAACATTCACGGTGTAAATCCCTGTGATGCAGTGGACACAGCTTCCCAGACTGCAGCAGCTCAGGCTCTGGCTTCAAGGAGAATAGCTGACCCTGTACCAGGCAGCAGCCACAGCACTGCTGGTGCCCCTGTCCCCTGCTTGCCAGGCTCTGTGTAGCCTCATCAGTGCTGCTCCAGTGCCAGGGACAGGGTGCCCTGACACGAGACCTTGAAGTAAGTGTTGTTCCACCAGTGCTTTCAGTGCTAGAGATGAGGTCATGAAAACCAAAAAGTGTCAGAAATTAAATGGTTGCTGAACCTTCTGGAAACAGAGAACCAGGTGCTAGTGTGAAAGGCACAGGTTCTCCTGGTTAAGCTGATTTCCAGGGGGTGGGAGCTGCCTCTTTCGGCAGTGGATGGTTCCTTCCTTACCTGGGCTGGGCGTAGCCTCTGCTCCACCTGCTCACAGAGGTTGAATCTGTAAGTAGGTCTGACTGTGTGCTCTGGGACTACTTTTCCTACCTGAAGAGAGGAAGGGACAGGCAGACTGTGTTTTGCTGGGATGTGGTCCAGGTAAATCCGTATTTCCTTGTGGGGAACAGGAGGGGAATTACAGTAGGCAAAAATGGGATGTCTTTTTTTTTTTTTTTTTTGACTGGGAGGGAAAGTAAAGTAGTGATAAAATGGGATGATTTGGAATAATTCTGTATATTGCATAACTCAAACACTTACTCTGAGTCTCTAGCAGAGATGTAATTAAGTATTAACTCACTGCCTATAGCAGGAAGTGAGCTCTCTGGAGGGCAAGAGGCATTGCCAGGTTAAATACATGGGTTTAGTAGGGCTATTCCTATGGAAAGGGGCTTTGCCTCTTCAGCAAACCCCTGTCTGCCCTGTGGCATTTGCATCTCCTGGAAATTACTGGCTCTGTGGATTAATAGAGCTGAGGAATGTGCACGCTCTGCTGCTTCATATTGCTTACTCTGATTCTCATGAGCTCTGGTGAAGTTGTGTTATGAAATTCAGACTCATAAAAGAACTCAGTTTATGATTTTTATTTTTCCCCTCTTCTCACTGAATCATGCTTTTCTCTGCTGTAAATTGTCACAACTCCAGAGCATGCATCGGCTCAGATGTGTCCACTGAATCCTGGGCTGCCTCCATACTCACTGCTGCTGCAATTGCTACCATGAACACAAATTGTCTTGCTCTGGTGCTTGTCTTTCCACAGTGTAGGAATAGACAGTGGTCCCTTGGGATTGTTAAGAAATATTACTGGTTTCCAGTGCTGGCATAATAGTATCCCTCTTCTGGACAATATCCCAGTAAAATAGTAAATGGCAACTGCAGAGCAGTAAAGATGATGGTGTATTTGTTTAAATGACATTTCAGAGCCTGCAGAGCAAATGCAATTAGGATCCACAGCATGTTGCAGCTTCCTTTCTTCATTTCCCTACCCTGGAAGAGCTGCTGTAAGGTTCACCTTAAGCCTGGTCCCCACTCCATATCAGTCTTAAGACTGGAGGGAGAGGCTCCAGGGTGGTAGGGCAGCATGTCCCCAAGCCCCTGTGGGCACCCTCTGCATTGGGAGCAGCTGGTATCTCAGGGCTTAGGAGCTGCTGCTGTTCCACTGCTGGCACTGCAGTGCCAGGCAGGAGGGCAGTGATTTTCTAAGTAGGTGTGAGCTTCCCCCACACTCAACAGACCTGGCACCAGGCTGGCCCTGCAGCTCTCGGATCTGTACTCCTCCTTGGAGAGAATTCCCCATTGGTGCCTGCAGATCTGTGACAGGCAAAGCAAGCCAGGGTTTGGGCTACCCCAGTCTTCACCAGGGACAACTGATGCTTTCTTTGGAGTTTTACAGGCTTAACAGCTGATGCACTGTGAACACACTGATACACACTTGGCATCAGAAAGAGGTGGTAGAAAAAAAAAAGGTTGTAATCATTCAGATTTGTTAGGAAGAGGTAACTGAAAACAAATAGCTACCAAAACCCAAGGGCTGCATTTGACTGTGGTGGAGCGCTGTGGGTCACTCACCTATAGGGATAGACTGCTGGAGAACAAGCAGGGGCCAAAACTGTTTCTCTCCTAGTGGGGAAAGAGGGTCTCAGCCGTGTAATTTGGTTTGTAGGGTTATTCTGTAGCTCATAGACCCTGACATGAATATCCAGGCCTGCAGAGCAGTGCTTTAATCACTGGAAATAACACAGCTGGTGAAGGCAGGGACAGCCGTGGCTTGTGGTGGCAGAGAGGTGGCCAGGCTGCAGTTTCCCTCCTGCCACAGGCAGCTCTGAGCTGGCTCCTGTGGGCAACAAACAGCAGGAGGGGCGCAGGGGGCTACCGAGTCTCCTCTCCACTAGGTTCCACTTGAGGGAGGTGGCATGTAAATCCTGGGCATGGATGAAGAGACAACAGTGTGGCGGAGGCTGCAATGTGCACAGAGCCACCATGCTACCAGCCCTCTCCAAAAGGGAGTTTTGCCTTTCTGTTTGAACATTGCTGCCATGTATTCCTTTTTTTGTTAACACATTTTAACGCTGTGATGTTTGCTATTCCTGGTGCTTCTTAGATGCCTGCACTCGGGCAGACATCAATGCCCACGTAAATAAGTTAATTGTTTTGCATCATGTCCTCTGGACGCAGAGGAAGGGGAGGCTGGGATGAAGGGCTGTACAGACCCACTGCCTGGGGGAGGCAGGAGGGGGTCTGCCCTCACTGGGCAGTGGCTTCCTGGGTCAAAACCTCTTTTGTCTCTCTGAGAAGCTCTTTCCAAACTACTAAAGCTGTTGCAAGGATTCAGGAGATTGAAATGATGAGAAAGCTGATAAATTTTTACTAAATTGCATTTTTTCCTCCTTATTTTGATTCAGAGCTCCTGTGGGGTAAAAGAGAAATTTCTTCAACTTATATCTGGCAACAAATTCAGTATTGTCCTCTTTGAGGGCAGGTCCTTGCTCTTCCACCTTTGCTTTGTGCTCAGGTAACCAAGTACAGAAGCATGCTGCAGCTTGTGCTTCTCTGTGTCTTCTCCCTGTGCTAATGCTGCAAGTGGGGGAAAACCAGGACAGCATGAAAAATGGGAACCAAAGTTTCTTAAAGCAATCTAAATACAAGGCCACCCTGGTGAAGTTTGTGGCGTTACTTGAGTGTTGGCTGTAACAGCTCTGTGGATTGGGCCAGCCTGATTAGAGCCTGGGTTCCAGCGTTTCTAAAAGGACTTTAAAGTATATGTGAGTAGTGCAAGAATTAGAATATGAATGCTCCTGTCTAACCTGAGAGATGGGAAGAGTGATTGCCTAGCTCTCCTTGGAACTTACATCCTTTGATAGTTCAACACACCCTTATATAGAAAAGCAAATCATATGCTGATTTATTATTTAGGACAGCTTTGCGGAAGATTGGTAATAAAGCCATTTCTCCTCTTCTTTTGCAATGAAAAACCCAAACGCTGTCCATGCAGTAAAGTCTGTCCCCAGATAGCAAGGCCGGAGCGGCAATGTTAGTGACGTGCAACTGAGGCGCTTCTGTGGGAGCCTGCAGGCTGTCCCCACAGGGGTGGTGGCTCTGCTGCACAGGGCACAGCAGCAATTGCTCTGGTTTTTTTAACATGTCACATCATAACTTGCTGGTCCCTTCAGTGTCAGCACAAAAAAACCAAATAATAAATTCTGCCGAAATGAAATGCAGGAGCTGAGCAAGAAGGCAGTGAGTGCTATCTGGGTGCTCCAAATTTAGACATTGTGATTGCTAAAGGATATAAAATGTATGATTTTTTTTTCAAGTGAAAAGACAATCTGTTAATATTTTTAAGAATAACAGCTCTGTTTTACAGCGAGTGTGTGTACCCATGTGTGCAGGTGCACGTGTACACAGATACTGCAGTAGTCCAGCATTGCATCGAGTTAGCTGCTGAATTAAGCTGGTAGTATGAAATGTATGAGGCTGGGCATAGTACCTGTGCAACAGAAAGGAAAAGTCTGAGTGGCACTGGGTGAGGATTTTTTCCTAGCTAAATTTGCTGGTGTTCAATTTCTATCTTCACAATCCCTTTTTCTGTTACTTCCTTTCATTTGTGTAAATAAGCAGAAGGGAAAAGAGGGGTAAAAATACCTCTTCCATGGAAGGAAGAAGAGGTCTTGGCAGGACAATAGCTCTGTATATGCTGCTGACCACAAGGTGTATGTGGTGAATTGAAGGAGTTTAGAGGGCCAAGGTGACTTTTTAAATGATAAATCCAGGGCCAGGTGGGGTGTCCTGGGGCCAGGACATCTGGGAGCTCAGGGAGCTTCAGCGGTTGGGGTTGTGTATTACTGCAATGAACAGATAGAACCCGATCCTCCAGCAAAACAGCATGTAACCACGTGCTGAAGGGCTACCGCCAAGCTGAAGTCACAGCCACCTGGGTTCCTCCCACCCTGCCGCTCCCGGCGCGGGGTGCGGTGCCGAGGGCCGAGGCCGCGTTGCCTTAGCGCGGCTCTCGGCGCGGAGCGGTGCTCGGAGACGGCCGGCGCTCCAGCCCCGCCCCGCTCCTCGCTGGGGTGGGAGGCAGGGCCCTGCCTGGGTGGGCAGGGATGCTGCCGGCGAGGCGGTGCAGAAGCAGCTGGGCTTGCCGGGAGGTTGGGCAGAGCTCCCCGGGGGCAGCGCGGCTCCTCCCTGCCCCGCTGAAAGGATGCGGCTCAATAGAATCAGCAGGGGCCCTGCGCTCTTGACCTCGGGTATTCTTTTGCATATGCATAAAACACAGTGTGGTGTTACACGGTTTTAATGGAAGGAAACCGAGGAAGACGGTAAATTATTTTCAATGGTAAATGTTTATAGTAATAATTTTAAATTGCAGTACTTTTTTTTTTGTCTTCCCCCAGAAATGTTATGTCTTTAAAATATGAAAGTAGAAAGTCACGAGAAGTCAGAAAAAAAGAAGGGTCTTGGTTAAAGAAACAGTAACTAAGGTGCTCTCTCTCTAGTAACCCTCAGCGTTTCTACTGATTCATCTCCAAATAGCTACTCTAAAGCTCTGGAAATCTGCATACTATTTCCAGAGGATATATCCATGTGGTAATTTAAGCCTGATATTCATAAGAAAAGCTGCTTGTTGCATGAAATAAATCCCCGCAGTTCAGTCTCTTCTCCGGGTTAACTCAGTCCCTCTGAAAAGTTGGGGGCACTGGATTGCCAAGCAGGTGGAGAAAGGCAGAGGGAATTGGTTTGAGCTGAGGAGTCCTGATTCCTGGTGTAACCCATGCAGCACCATCCCTGTCCAGCACTGTGCTTCCAGGCAGGATTCCAGCCTTCAGCACCTCAGCATCCCTGCCCAATTACATGAAACAAGATCAAGAAAAAAAACTGTTTACTACAGCATGGTCTAGTTTTTAGATACAAACAGATTGCTGTACATTGGGTGTGAACCTCCCTAATGTTTTAGTAACGATGCTGGAATCTCTCTGACAGCTCTGAGCAAAGCACTTTCTGAGGTTATGTAAATGCCTAAAAAGAAATCTAACCCCAAATCTTAATTGTGTAGCAGATTTGAGTGCTGTGAAGTCTAGGCACTGCCAGATTTTAAAGCCATGCTGCTACCTTACATAAATACTCAGAAATACTTATAATAAGTGTCCTAAAAAGATCTTTGGATCCCTAAGTGAGCTAGAAGTGGGTGTTGCAGGGCTGCTTCATCTCCACTGGCTGTAAGCAGCATGCAGTGCTGCCTGGGCCCACTCCAGCAAGAGTGGGGTACCTGGTCCCTTCAAGTCCAGCCGCAACTGTGGATATCTGGGATCACATCCCAGGCAGAGGAAAAAGCTACTTCCATTTCTGATACCCACTAACCAAACAAAGAGACTTCTCCTTGTGCTTCTGTGCTCTAGCCTGGCACAGAAACAATTATAAAACATGTTTATAAATTCCACCTGGGTGTTGCAGCCCTTGCTATGCATCTCAAAATATATTTGAGATTTATTAGCATTGTGCTGCTTCTGACACAAAGGATGTGGGGGACAAAGAGCAGCAGCTTCTGTGCTATAAAGAAGCACACAAAAAATCTGTCAGTACACTTGTAATTTCATGCTTCTAAATGTTGTTATCCGAAAGTCATTGTACTCACGACTATTCTGTGTGCATTAAATATGAGGTGTAAAATACTACCTGGTATTAAAAATGTAGTGGTAGTGTGGATGGTTAGAGTACAGTAATGTTTTTATGAGAGCTCTTGTTAGCTTTATTGCCCTGTCCTTGGTGCGACTTAAGGCAGAAAATTGAGAGTCTACTGCATTTAAAAAGTGTTCAGAAAAATTGTGCTTAAGAAAATAGATGTCTTTATTTTCAGTGTTTGAATAGATATGTAAAGAGAAGAGGATTGAACAAAGACAGAGTCCATGTGACAATTTCCTAAATAATGGTTGTGATTAATTTTGCAGAATTATCCATGAATAATTGGCAAAATATATTTCCCATATCCCACAACTTTTAGAACTGTCTGACTCATTGTACTCAAGGAGTGGTATGTTTGAGCTGTGATTTGATGTGTATTAAAAATTGCCATTGATTTTTTTATTTTTTTTTTTCCTGTGGGATTGAATAAGGATCCTAAAGGACCCATGACATTTTTCATGCAAAATACTTGTTATATCCTTTCTTTTTTTTGTTGCTAATTCTAGGCTAGGTGAGGAATTTGCACTAAATCATAGCAGTGTCTACGTCTCCTCTCCTGGAGTGAGCAGAGGAGAGGGACAGGACACCTGAGCAAAGGGAAAAAGTAGAAGAAGAAAAACACAGAAGGGAATGAGTGGAAATAGTTGAGGAAGGGAAGAATTAGGAAAAAGCAGAAAAGAGAGAGAATCAAAGAGATACAATGGAATGAAAAGGAAGAAAGAAGAAAAGGTGTAGAAAAATGGAAACAAAAGGGAAGACTGGATAAACATGATTTAGCTCAATAATTAATTCGCAGTCTTAATCTTTCAGCATACTCCGTAGGCAGCTCAGTGTGATTTGGAGGTTTGTGGGTTGTTTTTGTTGTTTGTTTGTTTTTGTTGTTTGTTTGTTTTTTTGTTGTTTTGTTGTTGTTGAGGGTTTTTTTTGAAGCAAACCCCACTTCTGTCTGCTGTGTCAAACCGCTTTCGTCCCTCTTACCTTGGCTGGAGCATGAGGGCTTGCACAGCTCCATGGTGCTTGATGGCCACCCCACGGGCTGGCCTGGTGAGCCGCTGCTGATTGCAGGGACTGTCTGATGTTCATCCACGTTCAGCCAACCTGAGCTTTACAAGGAACATGAGCAAGCAGTAGCTCCTGGTTAAATCTCAGCAGGCTTATTGTTTACAAAACCGTGACAGAAGATGAAGTAATGTCCTATCTGGCCACATACTGGGATGCAGATTCTTTTTTTTTTTCTTCTTTTTTTTTTTTTTCTTCTCTAAAAGGAGAGCTAGCTGATGTGTCTTGTTACTGTCAAAAAGAAAAAGAAAAAAAAAAATCAGTTATTCTGATTTGAGGAGTGAAGTGTTTAAACTAAAATACACATTCAGTGCTTTTATGCAAAGATTCATCAATAATCATGTGACTCAAATCAATACACTCTTATCAAAGCCCAAAGATTATTTTAAGGTGTTTATAGACCATTTCTGCTCTCATTGTGTCCTCTTACCATTACAGATGGGGACAATGAACACACATTTTCCCATGAAGTTACTTGCTGCTACCTTATAAAAAGCCGAAGTCTAATGAACTTTAATATGGATTAAAGTAATAGTGTCCTTGTGAAAGAGCAACCTGAGGAGTTTTGCCTTACTGACAGTGAAAGCAGGCTTGTTGATGAGAAGAAGCCTGTAGAAAAAGCCAGGTTTAAGATGAGATTTGAAGGAGTTTGACTCAGCATTTCCAACCTTTTGAGAATGAATTCTGGACTTGGGCTGGACAAAAGTGAAGAGCACATCTTCTGTAAATCTTTACCTTGTCTTTTGGAGGGACCAGTATGCTATCTTCTGGTAATCGGAAACATCAGCTGCCCTCATACAAAGAGCAGAGCTCTGATAAATGCACTGATCCCAATTTGTGCATTGCTTTCCAAGTCATCAAAGAAATTTTAAAATCAATGTTATGTTTAAGAGGGAGGCCATGCACTCCTCTATGGGAAGGAATAACCCAATCAAGTCTGTGCAGGGAGAGTTAACATCCTAGAGACGGCATTTTATACAAACCAGAGACTACAAAGAATATTCTGGGAAAGCCATAAAGGGAGATGATGCAGTCAGTAATGCTTTCTGGGATGTTAAAAATACAGTTATGCTTATCAGCTGCTGTGTGAACCTGCCTGCAGTGGCTGACTCTGTGATACTGTGTGGGTGACAAGAGTTTTGCAAATGTCAGGAGTGCAAGGCCGAGTCTCAAGCAGCTCCTGCAGTTTTAGCATGTAACGAGATCAGAAGACAACTTGGTGTGGCAATAATAAATTAATGCAGCTAATGTATGTGAAGGTGCATCTGAGAAAGAGTTGGTAGGTCTGCCAACGGCACTTTGTTGGACACCACAATGATCAATCCGGGGTGGGGGTTGTAGGCTTGAGTCCAGGTCTGTGGCATCAAGACTCTAGCTTTTAGTGGTTTTGAGCTGTTCTTAAATAAACCTTCATTAGTTAGGATGGCACCACTAAGTCTGCTTCCTACTGAGCAGCAGGAAGACAGAAAGAGCATCTGTAACAGTAATGGTTTAAAACAAATTGATTTAAAGACTGGAATAATAGCAAGCTTTAGAGATCAGGGATGAGGGATGAAGGAGTTGGGCAGAAAGAGGCAGAAAAAGAGAGGAACAAAGCGCAGCCAGATGCTGATGGAGGAGGAATGTGTCTTCTCCATTTTCTTCTGTCAGCTGAAGCACACCACATTACAAACAGGAGACGTGAATGCTTGCAGTGCACCTCGAAAACCATTCTTCATTTTGTGACCTGTTTATAGTGCCAGGTGAACAGCCCCTGGGCAAATTGGGTACGCTGCCTTTCACCCCCTTCAAACTTCCCGCTCCACAACTGGGTTTCACTGCAGTGTTGTTCGTCTGTGGTTTACTGAATGATCTGCTAAGGAGCTTGATTATGGTCTCTGATTTCTAGAGGTTATTTTTTTAGTCTGTCCAAAATACTTATGCATACAACATCCATAACTGTCTGTGTGGTTTTTTGGGTTTTTTTCCTGCTGTGTATAAAGTAGTTTGTTTTTATGATGTGTGTACAGGGTTTTAGTAGGTATAACAATGGTAACAGCCCCTTAAAATGAAGTATTGATCATGGGAAGATAGCAGGTGTTTTTAATCCTTCAAAGCAGAACGACAAATAAATCAAATTATATAAAGTATTTTATTTAAAGACATTTTCTTTTATTTAAAACACTACATCCAGTGTTTGCAGAAGTGGAATACATTTTGTTTGTTTGCTCTTCTCAGTA
Source organism: Actenoides lindsayi (assembly GCA_025331215.1). Lineage (NCBI taxonomy): Eukaryota > Metazoa > Chordata > Aves > Coraciiformes > Alcedinidae > Actenoides > Actenoides lindsayi. The sequence continues at coordinate 20,891 of WTSP01012124.1, forward strand.
ACTGCACCAATATCAGTAAGTCAAAATTAGACTCTTCCCAAGTTGCATAAACCAGGGAAAGATTCAAAAGTAAGGATTTGGACGGCTGTAAAATGCCCATTTCAGTTGATAAGCTATCTGCAGGGGTTATGATCTTTTTGCACAGCCCCCCTGTATGCCTTCTTTCTTTACTGAAAATTAAGGATTACTGTTGCATGTGCCTAAACATACACCCATACATATATATGATGTGTAGCTGAGTATGTGTGTGTTCATATACATATCTAAAACTACTTAGATATTGCACTGTGTTATGAATAGCCAAAGGCTGCTTTTGGCCATGTTATCTATGCCATTTCTGAGTATGCCAAGTCCCACTAGTGCCTGTAGACAGCCTCTCTGACTGTCCCACTCGGCGTGTAGCTCTGGCTGATCCTAGTGAGCAGAAACTCCATTCCCGTCCTTGTTGCGACCAGGTGCCTGAATTTGGGGGCTGGTTTGCGTGTTACAGAGTAGTGGCATTGCCAGATATGACCACAGGAATGAGGCCATTGGACTGAGCCTTGTGAAGCAGAGGGCTGTCAGTCTGGAGTGTGCATCTTCCACCATTTTGAGAGGCTAAGCAGGGAAACCATTCCTACCTGGCAGAAGTCAACCAAAGAGGCATTATCCATGCAAGGAGAATGGTGGGACTGTGTGAATGCCAGTGGTCTTTGCCATTACTTAGCTCACTTTAAGCTGGCTGAGGAGCTGAATGGTTTTGTCAAATTCCATCCCTTCCAAAGGCAAGGACAACATCACCAATATAATGTTTTGGCAAAGTAAAACATTTGTTTCTGGCAAGTATTTAGCTCATGTGTAGTCATGATCCCACCCCAGGATGTCAAAGAAAGAGGCTTTGCTAGTCAAATGCTGCCTGCATTACCGCAGTGATGAAGTGCTCCAGTGACAGGAGTCACCTTCTGTGTTCAGCTGAGCTCAACTGGAATCATACTCTGTAGCTGTGCTGTTAAGTGACTCTGAAGATGTTATAGGTGCAGAGCTTTGCCACTGTATTTCAGGTGACAATAAAAATTCACTGGGTAAATTGAAGGAGTGTGGCTTTTCGTGGCAGCAAGTTGGGATCATATAAGCAACTCTATCATTGTGCTAGGGCAGCAGATGCAGTCTGTGTTTGGAGGAAATGGTTCATGCCCCGATGATGCTTCCCAAGAGATGCAGTCAGGAAACAAAGACACTAGGGGCCCCTTGAGTGGGAGTAACACTGGCAGGGCAGGCCAGGGAAGCAGGAGGAGCAGACAAGGGGAGAGGGTGAGGAGAAAGGTACAATGCAAGCAGAAAAACCCTTTGCTGTGCTTTGGGGTCACTCTTGCACTCAGAGCTCTGGGAAAAAAACAATAGCTGGGGGAAAGTCCCTTACAGAAGACCAGCAGAGCATGTCAGGAGGGTGCTGCAGCCACTGTCTCTGTAGTTAAAGGAAGGAACAAAGCCACAGTCAGCATGGGCATGGACTGCAGAGGTCAGATCCACGGTCTGCATTGCCCTGAGAGTTGGGTCCAGCAGGTGCTGGGAGCAGGGGAAGGTCCTCGCCCGACATGGGGAGCCACAACCCACTGTGGCAGGGCACTGTTGGACTCCAGACAGGATGCTCACCACACAAGCATGTTAAAGCTGATCCCTAGCCAGGTGAATGCTGATAGGGTGTTACTGGGGTATTTCAGTCTCTGAGCAACCAACTCTGAGAATATGTGAGTGCTCGTGTGCTGAGTATGAAGCACAACATGGTGAGGGGTCCATGACAGAAGACAGGGATCCTCCTCTGGGGGTAATCCCTGAGGAAAGGTAGCCATGAGGCTAAGGGGAGAATATGACCTGGCCTTGAGCTCCCCCATCTCAGGAGCTTTACAGGAGCTCTGCAACTTTTATTCCTGTAGGGCTGTGCTGGGGATCAAAGCTGCGGCCAATTTTAAGTCTTCTGGGGCCACGGTTGATCCCTGGAAGGAGGAGAGAGAAATCAGAGGAGGCAGCGCCAAAGGGAGCATAAAAGTGTGGGCTGGGGGAAGGGAGCAGTGGATAAAACAGCTCCTTGAAACAGGGGCTGAGGCTGGTGTGCTGCTGTGTTGAGCTGTGGTGCCCAACAGGATGCGTCCCATGCCAAGGGTAGGTCACCTACCTTTTGACCTGAGCAGGTGTTGGAGTGTGTGTGTGTGTGTGTGCGTGCGTGCTGCACCCAGAAACCAGTCACTGCCGTGATGGGTCTTTTCATAGACAGTTGTGGTATTCTCTGCTGCCCTGGGATTTGCAGTAGCTGTTTTATTATTTACATAAACTCATGCTCTTGCCATCTTCAGGGAATTTCACCCAAGTAAGCACTGAGCTAGTTTACCTTCCTTCAAATCCATACGCTCATACACCTTTGACATAGCGTTTATGCTACTGGGATCTCTGTGTTGCTCGCTTTGGCTAGGCCCTTTGTTAAGAAGTTAATAAACCTGTCACCACAAGTTGATTGACTCTCAGTAAAACATTTCTTCCATTCCTGAGGTCCCATTCCTAACAGTTTGCATATTAGCACTGTTCATTAGCATCTGGCCAGCTTTTCTCTTAAGTATTATTGTGCAACACACTTTATTTTGTAGTACCTGAAGCTCATAAGACAGCTATCGCTTTGACTCCTGATGTGGAGAAGGTATTTGTAATCTGTGTTTCGTGTTGTGAATCTCTTGAGAGGACTGGAAATCCCAAATGCAGTAACTGGTGGGCTTTCTGTCTTAGAGAATTAGGATGTCTTTGCATTACTGAGCAGGCAAACATTGAGCAGTGCTTGATCAATAAGAGGCATTGCCAAAGGTCTGGTATAGTCTACTGCAGCTGACGGTAAGTGTTGCTATCGGCTATGGAACTAGGAATACAAAATGTTGAATGACAGTAATAATTCATGCATCCTGGGACATATAAAACCAACAGCATGTCAATAGTCGTGGCATGCTTTGCAGAAAATATGCAGGATTTAGATATTGCAGAAGCCTGTGTTTTATTTTAAACCTCACTTTTCTTGGTGAAATATAGACTTTCCCCATTTCTTAAAAGCATTTATTTTCATGTTGCTACTTTTCTATTAAGATTCTAAGAGCTGCACAGCTCAAAAGGGGCCCTGAGATTCAAAAAGCAAAATATATGTATTTATTGAAGAAAAACACATAAAAGATTTATAAAACAGAGGGTGCAGTACTATTTGAGATTCATGGACCATTTCAGCATTCATAAAAGTGTATATGGTTTTCATCTTGGCTTCACCTGGAATCGGACCATGCTCAATGAGTTACCCAGGAGGTATCTGGCATTGCCTTAAAGTGAATCTTATTACAATCACTTTGCATTTTACTTGGAAAACAGAATATCTTGAGAAATAAGAACTTCTCCAGTATTCATCCTCTTAAAAAATACTTCAGGATAATTAATATTGCTTGTCTCTTATGAAAAGATACTGAAGAGGGTGAATTATTGCACCTGGGAGAGTACAGCAGACATAAGAAGGAAGACTGTGTCTGTTATATGCTCTCCCCTGTGCCACTATTGCACTGCTGCTTGGGAATCTAAAAGTGACAAGTGTCATTTTACTGGCTGAGCTTTCCCCCAAAATTCTTCTGATTAAACTTTAATGGCGGGGGAAAAAGGGAAAAAAAAAAACCACAAAAAAACCCGGTGTTCAAGCAGCTCCATTCTTATGCTTTCAGCCGTGTGCTCCTGTGCACCTCAGCTGTGTGTTGCCAGGCTTGAATTTCTCTAAATCTGCCTGGAACTAGGAAGGTGAGACAGAGAAGTTGCATGTCACTCATGATTATATGAGTATAAGCCTTAATGTACAGGTAATACTTCTAAAAGAATGTAAAATATTAACAAAAAACAAACCAAAACAGAAAACACCAAAACCCAAAAATGCACACACACAAAAAACCAAACAATCAACCCAAACCAAACAAAAGGTAAAAACATTATTAACCACACATTATTTAAATCTTCCCCTGCTCTTCCCTGTGACAGCAATCCCTCCACTTCAGAGCTGCATAGTCTTGGCTCCCAGCTGCTTAGTCAGGATTTTTTTTTAAGATCCATATGCAAATAAAGCATCTTAAATATAATTTCTGTTTTTTTAAGACCATAAGGTGATTTTGATGCAGTGGACTGCACCTGCATAAACAGGCACTAATAGATATTTCAGCCCATCTTGCTGAAGCTAGTGTGAGACAGAGATCATAAAAATAATAAAAAAATTAAGCCTGCTGTCTGAGATCTATGAAAATGGATGTCTTTGTTCTGAGGAGAACATCTTGGCTTGTTCTGCTCCTTCAGCTTGGTTTGGGGAGAATGTATTTTACTGTTCTCCCATGATACTTGGCAAATTTAAAGCTGTCGCTGTCGATCTTGCTTCTCTTTGTATTAAAAGAATGTCTATGGTGTTTATTTTCTGGGGAAAAAACCTGCTATTTCTACTTATTGTATTTTCATTGTCTCTTTTCTTATGACTGTACTGTTTGCCAGCAGCCAAGGGGCCACTTTGATGCTTGCTTTGATGCCATGGTTTATTGTGTCGCACAGTTGAGCCTATGGTTTTCCTTTCTAATCAGAGCTGGCATACTGGGTGGAAAAAAAAAATAAAGCTTTTCTGTAATTGTGATTATCTCATAGTCTGCATTTCTTATAGCTGTTGGGGTGCTAGAAAATGGTGTTTATAAATACCTATATATTCTGATTTGTTTTCAATTCAGTGTTGTTTTTGCCTGTTTCTGTTCCTTGCCCCTGGCCACTTCTGCAAGCAGGCTTGCGTACCTGCATGCTGAATGGCTATTGCCTCCAGAGATACTGGCCTGTGCGTGTTACCTGGATTATTTGCATGGTACAACCTACACCTTGTTCACTCTTCTCCCTTCAAGGGATTAGCATCCAATGAAGAAAAATACATTACTCTTGTTTTATCAATTCACCCAGGGAAGGGAGTAGCCCAAATCACCAGAACGTTAATGCTGATAGCAGGGACAGAAGGCAGCCTGGCTGGGTTTGAGTGTGCCTTGCTGCTCTCACAGGTGTACGATTTCACCATGGGTCCTAGAAGGTTTAACACGACACTCCTGTTCCCACAGAAAGACTCGCTTACTGTCTCCCTCCTTTGCCCCATGCTCCGTGTGGTAATGCCCAGCAGGACTCGAATAATACCGAGTCAGGTGTAGCTATTCCTTTTCTCCCCATGTCTCACAGCCATTCTGTTCCCATTTTACAGATGGAAAAGGAGAGACTTTGAGAGGCTGAGTGATTTGTTCAAGATGATGCAGCAAATCAATGGAAGAAAAAAGGAACAGGCCATTCTGTGCAGTTTAGGAGTGCCTTTAGCTGCCCCATGGGCTTTCTAGGGAAAGGAGTGCAGCTTCCCAAAGAGGCAGCTTCCATCGTAGGAGTATTCTTCCATTATTGCTGTCAGATTATAGCTGTGCACAGTGGAGAAATGCAAAATGTATTATTCATCTCTTCTACTTGTAAAATCAATACTTATCAAAATACAAATACAATTTAGATCAAAGGGCACTTGTTGAGTCCAGATCCTACTAATTAGGTATGATTTCCAAACAATTTCTTAAATTATTTATCCAGGGGATGGGTAGCAGGCACTTTATGTGCCCCAGAGTGAATATTATAAACCTCTTGTTGTGATACAGCAAATGTGAAATGTAGTGCAATGCAGTGTGATTTGTAACCTTGATGAACTAATGTAATATCAATAGACATCAGTCTGTGCAAAAAAAGTCTGCCTTGTGGTACCATCTAACAAAAAGCCAATAACCTTGTGAAATGGGCACATATCAGTGAAGGATACAGACTGTGCTGCTATGAACCAATAAAAAATGTAATACCCACCTACAGTGGAAGTCACTAAACTACCAGCACCAAAAAAGAGGTTTACATCATGCATGGGCAGTTGTCACGAGAGCAGCTCCCTCCAGGCTGTCTGTTGACTGTAAGCAATTCCACTGTAATATCTGCTCTTTTTTTCTTATGCTGGTATTGCTTAGTCCAGCTCCATAGTCAACATCTAAACAACATCTATGCCATATCTAGTTAATTACACTTTTAAAATCTGTAAAGAAAAGAGCCAATGGTTTTGAAGATTTTTCTGTACAAACTAGGAAGCAGCTCTCCTGTAAAAGGAAAGGTTTATAATTGTCAGTCAATAATGTACATCAGTGCTTTTCATTTTTAATCATAAGGATTTTTCTTATGCAGCTTCTTTGGATCTTAATTTTCAAATGTATGCTCCCATCCAAATGTCAGACTAGCCATGTGTCAGATGAAAATCCTTGGCCCCATCTTGTAAACAAGATACCTGCTCACAAAATCATTTCAGATCAGTGATGCAAAAGAATACTCTGAAATATTAGGTATGTTTTCTTCCCATTTTTTAAAATAGGTGGCTTAAAAAGTGAACATTTTATCATTTTACTTTTTCCTTCATCACCTGACTACAGTTTAAGGGTGAGTGTAATTTTGAACTTTAAACTAAATGCTCGAGCATGGAGCTGCTACAATTTCAAAGACAGCAATACATGAGAGGCTGATGTAAAACCATCAGAGTAATTCAGAGCTTAAACTTCTTACTCTGTTCCTTCTTCTTTAGCCTTAATGGTGACCAGGGTCCCAAGAAAGCCGTCAGGAGCCTGAGCAAAAAGCTGTAGCAGACCAAAGTGCCTGTGCATTTCAGCTGCTGCAGGCAGCCTGTGATCTTACTACACCATTGGTAGTACTTAGATGCAATTGTGCAACCAGGGATGTAAGGCAGAGCCTTAATTCAGAATTTCATGGCATTTTAAAGTACAAGTAAGAATTTTAATGGTATTTAAACCCTCCTTATTAGTTGCACAATAAGTGTCTTTCAGCTAGCATTCTGCAAAATCCTTCCCAGTGGTCTGTAAAAGGCATGGTTTGAAAGTCAGAGAGCTGGAGGTTGAATGCTGGGTATGTGGGAATGGATCACTGTGCCTGAACTGATGGGAGGAATAAGGGAGTCTGGAGAAGCACCACATTAAGGTATCGTGGGCTAGGAATGGTAGTAGCACAAAGTATATAAAACAAGTATGGCATGCGTACATTAGTTACATAGCATAAATTCACCTTCAATTATTCAACTCTCCTGCTTGTATTTTTGTTGCCTTTAATTAATGGAGTTTCGTCTGGCAGGTATAAAACCAAAGTTCAAATCCAGGTTAAGTTCTAGCTACATCAAGTGAAAATAGACAATTCTACATTTGATATTTTGCATTTTCTCATTCCATTTAAATGAGAACAAGTTATCTGGAAGGAGCATTAAACATAGCAGCTACTGTTCATTGGTATTTTAATTTTCTTCTTCTGTCTATTTCCTTTCATACATGTTTAAAAAGTGTGTGATTGTATATTAGTGACTGCAAAGGTTGCCCAAATTTAACACCACGGACTAATTTTGTTTTAAATGGAGGGTAGGACCATATCTGTTTCAAACAGCTTTGTAATATGCCTTTTGTGAGTTCAAATCACATGCAGTAATGACCACTGAAGTGAGCTCCTACATGCACAACTACTTATTTGCAATAGAACTGACCAATGTACCTCTAAAATGGCATTAGCATTTTGGTGCATTGAAATAGGTTCCTTCTGTCCCTTCAAAAATTCAGCACTACATTAGTGTTTAGTGGATACCAAAAAAGAGTGTGTGTTCTTCCCCATGGTGGATGTGTTATTCATTGTATAACTGTGCTGGCTAGATATTTTATATTTTGCTTATGTCTCCATTCGAGAGAGGTATGACATTTCATTGTAGTTATAATTGTGTAATTGAGGTAATCAAGGCAAAGTATCTCTGGATTGTATTCAGAGATTAAAAGTGTGTGGTTTTGCTGTACATCACTCGGGTTTAAGAAGGATATAGTTTGGGAATGATCTCACATGTAACACACCAGCTGAGGGGCATACACCTTGTATATAAGCCTACATCAAATAGCTTACTCAAATAGTAAATATGGGGGGTTTTTTTGTTTGTTTTTTCACATATGTCATTTCTACAGATAGAAATGTGTACAGCCTGCATATATCTACAGTGGGAAAATGTAAAGTAAACAAATAGAAATGTGTTCATTTGACAAATTTCTAATGTAAATGAATTTGCCTTAAGTTGTGGGAGGATCCAAGAAAAACTTTGTAGAATAGATTATCTATCATGGAGATAGAGGACTGCAGTGGTGCTGCCTGGCCTCTGTTGTGGTGCAATCTGTAATGCATCTGTCCTATGAAGCAGGAAAATATCTTATATTTCAATGTTTATTTTTCAAAGAGAGAGCTAAGACATGGACAGAAACCATGGGACCTGTCTGCACACATATAAGAAATGAAGGGTTGAAGAAAACTGTGTGAAGGCCTTGGCTAACACCCTAAACCATTAGACCACCCTTGCAAAATTTATGTTGCCAAGCCTGTTGCCACTGAAATCTGAAAGCAAACATTAGCAGCCAAGAACATCATGCTAATTAATTGCCTCAGGAGGATACAAGTTCCAAGATCTAATGAAAGATGAAATCCAGCTCCCATATGTCCCACTTGATAGCCCAAGAAAACATGCCCACATTTTCACAGAAACAGTGACAAATGTCCAACTACTTGTCTCCCAGCTGAGCAAAACTAATTGCCAGGCCCAGAGATGGAAATAGCTACTCAGCAGCACCCAGCCTGAAAAGCCATCTCAGGATCTGTCGCTGAGGAACCATTTTGATTGACTAGGTTGAAGGTACCTTCAGAAAGTGACAAGTGAGCACCTCTCTGTGCTGCTGTGTCAGCCAACAGAACAGCAGTACTGCATACCTTGCATGCAGCTACCTTGTCTCTTCCAGTTTATTTAAAAAAAATAAACCAATAATAGAAACAAAAGAAAGTTAGCATGGTGTGTACTTGACAAAATACTGGAAAGAAGACAGAGGCATCAATATAAATGCAGTCAATGGTACCTCAGCATTGCCTTGCTGTGCTATAGACTTGCTCTTGCTTGAACTTGAAATTTCTGTAGATGGGGTGTTCATGCTAGAAAGACACTGGTGTGTAGCCCCAGGGAAAGAGCAAGGGCAGGAGAGACAGACCTGTCTGTGGGGTATAGCCCTATTTTTAATGGGGATGTCCTATTGCTGTGTGGCGTGTGGAATTGTTCAGTTGTCTTGAAGACATAATGTTTCTTTTTTAATATTTATGATTTGAAGGATTTGTCTGTTGCCAAGCTGATTGTCCCTGACATGAGGAAAGGATTGTTCCCTTTACGTGAGGAAACCTTGTACAGTGTAATGACCAACATGTGGCTGTGCAGGTGCTGTGGCTGTAGCCATGACCTGCCATGTTCAGGGAGAGGCACCTGTGGTCTCCCTGTGTGGGATGATGGTCCTGCTTTGCCAGCGCAAGGTGTTTGATGCACTTCCCACATTTGCTTGAAAAAAATTGACTAATTGGGCTGTTGCTATGTACACTGGCTGGTTGTACCAGCCCTGACCCTTCAGTATGATCATTTTTGCCCATCACAGCACTGTCCGCAGCCTGGCTCGCTTGCTCAGAGGATTGTAGGGAACATCGTGGTGGCCAATGAGCAGCCTGGGAGGTGCAGTGGAAACATGGTTGTGAAGCAGGATTGTGGCAGACCTCAGCATGTAATCTAGGTCTTGTGAGTGTCCCCTTATCCACCCAAACAGCATTAGTATTTGCTAAATGGTCTATTTTTGGAAATAACCCAAATTTTCACCTTCCTCTTTCATCTTTTATATATGATACACATGAAACTGCTAATCTAAAAAAGAGCATCTCGGCACCTTGTGTAGTGAAAATGGACACAAGAAAAACAAGTACAAATTTCATAGCAAATTTTTACCTTAAATACTGAAGAAAAAAAATTTTATTCTGTCTACCCTGAGATGAAAGAGAGGAAAAAAAAAAAAAAAGGAAGGTGAAGGTAAGTAATTGTAAGACACCAGCTATTGTGCAATTCCTTGAGATCTCTCAGGTTTATACAGAATAATGACATTTCTGAACTTCAGTAGCTTCCACACAGAAAGGCACATAATTTTTACAGGCCTCAGTAAAGCATTTAAAATCGTAAGGACTGCCATTATGCAGCCTGTGGGATAAAGTTAGACACAGAGTATTTTTCTGCAATTGGGCTTCAATTTCACTCTAAATGACATAAAGCTCAGAAGGATCTCCTGGTACTACTCTCCCAGAGATGAGATCAGCATTTATGAGTACATGTTTTGATGACATGGCTCAGAAAATTGAAGCGATTATTACTATGGAAGGACCAAGGAGATAAGTACCATATTATATATGAACAACTGTCAGTCAGACAAGCTAAGAAAGGGCATAATCCATTATACTAATATTACAAATGTTATTATAAGCTGACATCAGGATGGTAAGCTAGGATTCTTGCCCTTTTGGGTTTTGTTTGAAGTGCTGCTGTTCTTAAACTTCACTGTGTCCTGGAAAGAAATGTTTAGAATTAATTTTTCTCTCAAAATAAAGGACTTTAAAGTTTTTCAGCATAACAGAAGTAGTTTTTCAAATATCCACATAATTTATTGGTTTTTAATAATTTTAAACTACCTGGCTTAAGTGTCACAGAAGAATCCAAGATACCATGAACAGATGAGGGAGGAGAAACCATCAACACAGTAATTCCTGACTATTTAGATACTGTCCCCCATTACTTTATTTGAACTATAGTTGTCATATCTGCATCATTTGGTCATCTCCAGACCCCCTGCCCACATGCTAGGGTCTGCTCCAGGTGGGGATGGAGGGAATGGCACAGCAGAAGTAGGAGCTCCTGCCATGGCTGCTGACTGTGCCAAGCCAGGACTGCACCCTTTTGAGAATGACTCCCTAGACGTTCAAGTTTTTTCCTATATCAGATATGAACTGGAGTGACACTCAGGAATTTATGACAGTGGAATGAGAGAGTGTAAATAATATTTTATGTGTTTTGTGTTGCTGAACACTTTTAACACATACAGAGAGCAAGCAGTTCAATGGATGTCACCAGCGTGTGGATCCTTCAAATGTACCCCAGGCTCCCAGAGGAGTATCACTAGAGACAGAGAAAGCAGAGTGTTGTCTAATGAGACCTTCTTCTTGCCATCACCAAGGGGTGCCACATCCATTGCTGACCAGTAAAGATCCAGGAGTAAATTATTGTCATCCTTTGTAATCTGTTTTTAACACAGGCTCCCAAATGAGGGCAAGGAAGGTGATCTCTGAGCCCATCCAAATCCAAAGCCTCATGTCCACACTCCCTAACTTTACAAATTCTATAAAGGAATAGTATCAACCTGAAATATGGAGACATAAGAGGTGAAACAACTACTCAGTTAGCACTGAATAGTTTTCAGTTTATAGGGGAGTGGTATGGTAAACTCCAGAAATGCAAGAGCAATTTAAGGTGAGTTTCATGTTCCATGTAGGGTGTGTACTTCTGGAAAGTGCCATGCTGTCTTTACTGACAACATCAGATTGGAGCTGTTGTTTTATGTCAGACTTAAAATTCAGCATTTCCAGCAGACTCATGCTGATGTACTGGTGTGATAACATTGACGCAAGCAGCAGACAGCCACCACTGAGTCACTGCACCACTTCCTCAAGAAGCTGGCTGTCTACGGCAGGCATCCTATTGCACTACTGATCTAGTCTGACTTGTAAAAATCACCAATCTAGTATAGCTTGTACAATCTACAAATAAGCCATGTTTGTACCGTGCAGGTAAATGTTCAAAGTAAAACCAATATGGGTTAACTTGAATTGTATAAGATAATTGCAAATCATTACTTCAGCTGAGAGTATAATGCCTGGAACCACAGGCAGGAAAATACATTTACAGACTATCAAATTATCTTGGGATAATAGTGTAATGCTTTTCGCTTCTGTACTGTGCGTTCTGATAGCTGAGCAAATAATACTACAGCTAGAAAAGGCTCAGAATTTCAAAGAGAAGAGATTTCATAAGCAGAGTGCTTCCACAGGAGAGACTGGCTTTTCTGTGTTATTTTGGGGGAATATTTAAAAAAAAAAAAAAAGTAATTTTTTTATGATTCAGAACTGCATAGAGTAACATCCTATGATAAACAAAACCTTTAGACAAATTGTCTCTTTTGTAACGTGCAAAGTGCTTCCTTGTTCATATGAGGTTACTTCTCTCTGTGATTGCAACAATGTTCTTGTGATCATGTGTTTTCAAAACTGGAACAAGCAAATCAAGTAGCTAAGCAACTATAGCAGTTTGCATGCGCAAGTGCTGTTTGAATATAAATTTTTTCAAGCACATTTTTAGAGAAAACAGAGCACCCTTTTGAAATTTTGGAACTAAAGCTATATACCATAGTGGTGTTTATGATACCTGTAAAAGTGTATGACACCCAAAGTGCTTTTAGGATGCTCCAAGGTATAGCAAAGAGCATTAACTTCAGCACAGCTGGGAATATTCCCAGATTTACTTATGAATATATATTCTTATATCCTGTATGTTAGCTACAGTTAACATAGCCTTGGTCATTGAGAATAATCCACAGAGTAAGCCTATTAGATGAGATTTAGCATCTACATTTTTCTGCTCACATCTGCTTGCCTGACATGTAATCTGCCTGAATGTCACAGTTTACATCCTATTTTTATTGGAGGATAATGAAACTTGATCAGTGTCTTCATCTCTTTTTCTGTCTCTCTAAGAAATATTTCTGCTTGTCAGCTCCTCCTTACCAGCGCTCTTTGGCATGATCCTCAACCAGGTCCATTATTAAAGGGGAGTACATGCAAGGCTCACAGGCAACCGTACAATTTATCCTTGTTTGTGTAAAATGGGTGCAGAAAGTGTTACTTCAAATACAGTAAGAAAATGAGTGATGTAGTAATTCTCTAACTTGAATTTTTTGTACTTCCTTCTCTCACAAATCTCTGGCATATCACTTTTTTAATGGCTATCAGTCAGTAGTAGCTTTCTGAAGATGCATGTTTCCTTTTAATTCTTACAAAACTGAACTATAGGCACTTCAGTAATTTTAGAACAGCTTAGTCCAAGAGGTAAATTAAAATCAGGGAAAATTAGACCATTTCTAATGAGATGGTTATTACACTGAATAATGATGATTATTGGTTCTGCTTAATAAAACTGTCAGCCAATGCAAAATATATATTAAGTAAAATTACATTACATTATATTTCTATCAACTCAGAAATTCAGTGCATTGCTTTCCCACAAACCATGGGCATAATGAAATGTTACACAGTACTTCCTTTTCCAAATAGGATGAAACGTGGAGCTTTCAAAAACAGTCCTTTAAAGCTCTGATTTAAAGCCCATTAAATCTAATATATTGAAGATTCATGCTGACTTCAGTGCCATGTAGATCAGAACTTCACTAAAACAAGCAATGTTCTCTCCTATTGCCTGTGCTAAATATCTAGATAATACCTCTATGGTGAATATTTTACAGTATTTTTAGCCTGCTAAATTAAAAAACTTGTAGGCACACATTCCCATCCCCCTTGCCTCACCAAGCTCATTGATTGCCAGTTCCTCTCTTATTCTGTTCTGATTTACCTGGCAAATTAGGAGATGGACTTGACAGACTGAACTATGGTTTTTGGGATGTTTTAGGGTTTTTTTTCTCCAAGGTGAAAACAGTGGGGAAAATTATCTATTAGCTAAAAATGAGAACCTGCTGTGCAAAACTTGATATTGGAGCCCCAAACCCTTGTTGGTGAGGGAACTCCCCAGAAGCCTGTTGGCTGTCCAGAGACATGACTGGCCAGGAAATATGAATGCTCAGCACTTTTTTCATTTAAAAACAGGACATAATATCAAACCTTGCCTTCAGCAAGGACCGCTGTGCTGAGGAACGAGAGCCATCCCTCTGGGAGGGTGAGTCCCTGCCCCTGCACAGGTAGCCTAGATGGCAGTAAACTGCCAAAGGGGGAATAAGGAAGGAGGGAGGAAGCCAAGAGCACGTTCCTGCTGCCACACTGTCGCTGTGTAGGATTTAATCTAAAAAGATATGGTTTTGTGGCATATTTTGATATAAACTAAGGCACATTTGTCTTACAGAAAAGGTGTTTACTGCAGCTACAGTAGAAGTATATTTTATGGTTTCTGATAGACATTAAATAAGCAGTAACAACTGCATGACTATATATGCACCTATGCCAATTGATCTGGTGAATTTGGGTGTGGAGGCTAGCGAGTCCTTCTGTGGTACATGCTGAAACTGGAGGAGCCCAGATTTTCCTATATTTTATTTCTTTGAGAGTGCTATTTCTCTTCGAACAGCAACGTATTGTCTTAGGTGGGGATGATAACATGGTTAATAAGTCAGAGCACATGTGGTTATAAGGTTTTTATCATGCTTTGAAACATTTATCAATCAACAAGATTTCTCCTTTCATGAAGCCCGTTTTGTAGAGTTTCATAAACAAGGTTCAACAGTCACAATTTCATTAGCATTATATTGTTGCTATGGTAATATGGTACCAATTCAATTGATGGGCTTTTCTCCCAGGGCTTATTATAGAATTGTTCTTCCTGTCAAAGACCCATCTATATGGAAACAGAAAGCTGACATTATCACCTGAAAACTGGGCACAAAATTTCATCGTATGCTGATTTGTATAAGAACGTATCATATTATTGGCATCAAACCCAGAAATCATCAGGAAGATGACAGAAGTTACTAAACATCATACATGGCAAAGTCACACTCCAAAATTAGGAAAATTACTTGCATTGTTTGCTGCAGTATCTGAATTTGTTATCACAAAAGCAGTTGGCTCTGCTGTGATTGTTCTCTGTAATGCTACTGGGAGGCCACAGTGCTGCAGGTGGTAATATCAAAGGCAAAAAAAAAAAGCAGTAACAAATGCTAAAGAATAACACGTGAGCTGATGAGATGTTCGTCTTTCTCCTGTTTGCATGTTCTGCAGCATGTGTTGGGGAAATCGCTGCCAAATCCACTGTCTTGGTTGTCTGGTCTGTAAAATGGGGATAATGACCCCTCTCCTCCTGTGCAGAGCACCTGCCTGGTGTATACCCAATAACAACTGGTAGCTGTACTGCTAAACATTGTTATTAAGTAAAGTAGCAATGTTTTTAACAGCTCCAGGAAAATACACTGCACAGATATACAATTTGAGAAATGTCACCGGGAGAATCTGGACTCACCCAGGGAAATACAGAAGAGTTGGCAGACAGAGCAGGCAACAGATCATATGCACTTATGGAGGAAAGATATATTGTCAAAAATTCATGACAGTTTGTAGGGTTTTTGTTGTTAGTGGTGGTTTTTTTGTTTGTTTGTTTTTTAAATAAAGAATATTGTAGGCTACAGGAGAGGTATCTACAGCAATCTGAACAAGGAGAGCAACAATACAAGGCAACAGCAGGGTAGCTTGTTTATTGCATGTTGAAACATTTTCTTGTATATTTTCACTGTTTTTTGATGATTGCTTCCTATTTAGATAAGAAATATGTTTTTTCCATCCTGACACATAATGCTCGGTCTATTATTTCTTAGCTTAATCATGTTGTGTCCTTTGCAGCAGCAAGGGTAAATTACAGACAGGATAGTATTCAGGATAATCAAAGATGTGTTCCATTTTACATGATAAGTTTTGTCTGATTTACAAAGGCAGTGTCTTCTCCAGCTGAGCAAGGAAAGAGAGACCTTCACTTGCAGATAAAAAACACCTCAGAGGAGAGGCTTCTCCTCCATTAGGATCCTATTGTTCATATAACAAAAAAACCAAAACAAAACAAAACAAAAAACCCTTGTTACTACTATTACCTATTTATTTACTTTTACGATGGTATAGTCACAGGACCCAGCTGAGACTGGCACCTACTTCTGCTAAGCACAGCAAAATCACACAGAAAGCCATGGTCTCTTCTTCAGACAATTTATAAGCTTAAGAGACATGAGAAAGACCAGAGAGGAAAGAACAGAGAGAGGGAGAAACAGCTTTTGACCGAAGTCAGTTGCAGAAGCAGAGCAGGTCTCCAGTCTCGATTCCTTCCATAAGGATGCCTGCCCTGCTGGGGGAGGAGATATTTGGAGTTATTCTCCCCAAAATTCTGAGTATTCAGACTCTAACTTGCACGTGGAGTCATGTTTTACCCCCTAATTTCAATGGCTGCATCTATGTTGCTGAGCTGGGGCAGCCTGAGGCAAAGCTTGAAGTCAGCTGTGCAGCCCACCCATATTACCTATTAAAACACCTTCAGGCTGGCTCCAGGGCAACCCTGTTAATCCTCCCAGGGACAAAGGCTCAGAAATACCCTATGTTTTCAAGCATGTTCAAGGGCACCAGGGTCAAGGTACCTGCCAGAGGAATATTAATGGGTTTCAACACCACAACCGAGGCAATAGGGATCAAGCTTTTTTCCTCTGCAGTAGGGACTTCCAAATCAAAGCTTAGACAGATGGAGGTGGGGGGAAGAGACAAGATTTTGGTCACAAGAGCAAAAAAGTCAGTTCGTGCAAGAATTTGAAGGCTTTGATCAGGAACAAATATGATGTCTTAGATGAGGAATGCATTGGCTTGGAGTTTTTCTTGCTTTCTCTCTCTCTCTCTTAAAAATCCATAGAATGTAAACCCATTAAACTCTGGAGTAGGAAGCATTCATCTTCTGATCAGTAAATATTTCCTTTTGCTCTGTGCCTGCTGACTGTATTGCTGTTACAACCTTTTAAAATGCTTTCAGGAAAACTCATTAGATGTTAACTTTATTTTTTTTGTTGTTTGGTTTTTTATTATTATTATTACTGAGGAATCTGTGGGAACTTTATCATCATTCCAATTTAACTTTTTAATAAAAACTGCAAATAATATGCTACCATGGATTTGATCGTATATACATATATGATAAAAATTCTGATTTGTAGTAAAATTTGTTAGCTGGGGGTCTGTTGTCATCATATTAATGAATATAAAAGCTGGCAGCTTTTAAATGGCAAAATTGCAGTAAGCCTATATATTTTTTTTTTAACAATGGGTTTGTGTTGTGCATTCAGTGCTGGTAAAGATTAAGATTTAGCATGCAGAAGTAATATCCATTATGATGGGATTGTCCACAGTGAACTGAGTAGGACATTTGCTTAATTAAAAGTATTTATCTTAGATGATTTAAGATGTCCCACTACTGAAGTGATGATGTAAATTAGTTTCCTATAATCAGTTCACTGCTGATGACTCTCTTTCTGCTAAACAGAAGAAGTAAAAGGTAAGAGAAGAGCAAGAAGAAAGTAATAGATCCCACTGTCTGAGAATATAAAGGAACTTTACAAATAATTAACACTATGCCACAAGCAGGCAATATATGTTATCACACCCAAGATACAGCTAAACAGAGCTCTAAAAGGGTGCACTTCCTAGCAGAAAGATAGGAAATAAAAACAGGAACAAAAGCCCAGGTTCCCACTCCTACACATGAAACCAGTGGAAAATCTTTCCTTAAAAAGGCCTCAGGGACACTGACATTTTATGAAGCTGACCTTGAGGATCAGGGGTGGGGCATGGCTCTGCTGTAGGGGGGAGACGCAGCCCAGGGCAGGACAAAGCCCTGTGGCATGGTGTAGGCTGTCTCGCAGGGTCTCAGTGGTGGCTTTGTCCTGGTCGTGGGCAGGGTGCCAGGGAGCAGAGCTGCTGCACCTGGGGAATTTGAGCAGAGTGTGGAGAGCAGAGCCAAGCAAAGACCAGAGCTATGGGGAGGGGAGGAACTGAGCTGACCTGCTCCCCTGAGTGGTTTTAGACATGTTTTTAAAAACACACCTTTAAGGAAGAGCCTTAACTGGTGAAGTGTTTCAACCTATCTCAATATTACAGCCTTACAGCCTAGGTCTTCTGGACTAGCCTGTCTTCCTTCCTCACCATGCCAAATGACCCATGGAAAGCTGTAGATCTGCAGTCTGCTGGGACAATTTAACATCAGCAGCTTCTGGGGGAGATGCTGCAAGGTAGGGCCATGTTTAACTCCTTCAAACCATCCATTCAGCTCAGGTGTGCTGCTCACAGGAAAAGCTTGTAACTCACACTGCAGAGACTTACTTGTCTGCCTCTTGGAAACCCCTGCGAGGCAACCCCCTCACCCTCCCCCACCCCTCGAGACAACTGGACCTTCCACAAGCCAGACACAAATCACCTGCTAACTAGTTTGGCCTGAGGTTGTGGATAAAGTCTTCACAGATAGAGCCAAGAGGCAAGAAATATTTCTATTGTTCATGATAAAATTGTCTTCTCATTATTTCTTCTTGTCTTCTTATATGCCAGGCATTTTTTCTCTCTACATAAGCTAATGGGAAGAAATACTGTACCTTACTCTACAAATTTAAGTAACTCATCCTAATTCTTATTATGAACATTCAAATATCAAGTGACATTTATTGATATATGTTACGCTTCTGAAACACTAGGAAAAATTACCTGGCCCATTCTCTGCTAATGTTTGCTTAGATTACTTTTTAGGAACAGGGACCACCTTACTAAGGGCTGGGCATGTACACAGGGCAGGAGCTGCCAGTGATGTGCATGGCTGCAAATCTGGTTTTGATCTGTCAATGTGATTTTCCAGGTGAGCCTTGGACCCTGCCTACAGCCTGTGCTCCCAAACATCGGCCCTGCAATGGCAGATGGAGTGACATCTGGAGTTCCGCTTCGCCCAGCCACTGCACTGGGTGTTTGCTGCTCCTGGAGCTGCCCATGCGCCACAGACCACCCAGCTGCCAGACACCTGACCCAGCTCAACTGCTGTCAGAGACGCTGCTGGGGCCAGCTTTACCCTGCCTGTTGCTGCTGCCTGCCTGTCTTATTCTTCTGAGTTATGTCCCAGCCCACTCCCATCCCGTTGTGCCGCTGCCTCCAGGCTATGTTGAGTTTTCAATTATCACAACATACAATGCAGATGCTATGTAAAACAGCTCGTGTGACTCAAGCAGGCTGAGCTCAGTAGAAATACAGTTAAATAAAAAGAAGTACTGCTATAATACCAGGAGGCTGATTGGAACCACAAGATACCAGTGTCATATCCCGTGGCTTTTATATTGGTAAATGTAGATTTTAGCCATTAGAGTCTAGCTATCCAGCAGATAACAACCAGAGGAAATGGATCTGGGTATCTTCAATTGTGAATAACTGATGCACTTCACCAATAAATGGAGGACCTGGTAAACCGCCAGAAGAAAAAACCTTTTGAGATCCTACAAATATAATTAGGCATGTAATATATGATAGCATCTGACTATATATTGCTTAAATAAACTCCATGATTACTCATGATATATTTAAAACAGTATGTCAAGAGAACTCAGACCTCAGAGAACCAATGTGTGGTTACATTGTCAATGCCAAATTCAGGCCAGGAAATAAATAGCAAGTGTAGGTCTCAATTCCTCTATTTGTACAAACGGTAACTAACCCCCAGATCAAATATCATGATATCTAGGTGGCGGTAAAATGCCATGACAAAAGAGGGACAAACAAGCAAAAAATACCATAATGTAAAATGTACCTGTTATTAACTTCTAGAAAAGCTCAACAGCTAGAATTTTAGAATGTGGTATGAAGAAAAATGTGAAGAGAGCAACACAGTGTGGTTTTCTCCAGAGTAAAATGAAATAGGCATACAGAGCAAATTATGATATTTAGTACTTTCAAGGCAAATTCTACTTGAGGATCATGAAGTAATTTGAAAATATTAATGAATTAACCTCACAGCTAGCTTTCAAGTAGATAATAATGATAACTATTACTATAAATAAGTATTATTATTATCACTCTTGCCCCAAAGAAATTAAACTTGAGGCATAAAGAATTCATGTATTTGTCCAAAGTCTGTGCTTTGTAGTATAACCATCCTTCTCTAGAGCTATTATATATCAAGTTTATCCTTTTCCAAATACTGTATGTGATATACTATTCAAATTATCAGCTCTAAAAACCAACCAGCTGAGTTTCCTTATGAAACAGTGCCTGTGAACATCTCCATTTGCATTTGAATTCTCAAGCGGTGACAATCCCTCTTAAAAAAATATAAAGAAAAAAGGAATCATGAAAATCAGTACAAAATCTGTCAAGGCCCCATCTGTGACTGGGTATCAGAATATCGCTAAGAAGCTCTGAGGAACAAAGTTCATTCCAAGTCTAGCACATAGTGCTTTTTGGTTGATGAAATGAATTCAAGCAGGGTGAAATGAGGGCACATATAATGAAAAACTCTGTTCCTCTACTGAGGAGTAAAGGAAAGCAACATCTCTGCTCTATGTGTGGTCTTGGTTTTGGTACATATAGCTATGCTTAAATACTAAAGGTTTTACACTGCAAAATATTCAGCGTGCTCACATCTCATTCTGATAGCCACGTATACCTGCTGCTTCTTTGAGGAATATCAGGGAATGAGTGATCTCTGGTCCTAACAAGATGAGGACTTAGATTATGTATGCTTGTTGCAAAAAGCGACCTTTGATAGCCAGTTATACCTGAAGTAGTATGGAACCAAATGATAGACTCCACCTGGCCTTGAAAATACCCCTACAAACATGTTTATTTCCTTCTGAATGGGAATATATAAAGGTTAGGGACACTTATTTGTCAGCTATTTTTAGATCTCCTCTTCAGGATCTGAATTCCTAAGAGTATTGGCCTTAGCCCTTTGCTCTCACACATGCAATATTTGGAATTAGCTACAGGAAATAGGAGAGCCACAGCATTAACACCATTCTAATGCACCATATTAGTTTTCTTTCCTTTTTTTAACCATTAGAGTATGCAAATGTTCAGTTAACTGATCCTCATGTTTTCTCTTTATTGAATTGCTTTCACCATGGCAAATAAATATTCATAAAGAAGTGTGGACAATAAATCATTTCAAATAGTTCAAAGACGTTTTCTTTCTAGACTGCATATATATTCAACTGTGACTTGCCTTTAATATTTCATTCAAAAGAAAGACTTGTAGGAGGACAATAGAGATAATGTGTCAAGTAGTAATTAAAACAGGGGGTAATGATTAAAACCATTTTGATCTACATTGTGCTCTGTCAAATTCATAATCTCCTGTGTTTGTTAAGATGACTTTCTTCTTGTTTTACACAGAAACTCAAAATAAACTCCTGATTGAAGACACTGCACAGAACAAAAGATTTCAAACCTGAGCTTGTGGGGTCCAGAGCCTTTCTCAGTTCTGGAGTTTAGGTGTTATCTCCTGTATCATCCTAGCAAGATAGGCGGCAGGCACTCTTCCTCCTGCTAATATTATGAGTTCTCTGGGAAATAGAATCATAAAATCATAAAGGCTGGAAAAGACCTCTAAGATCATCAAGTCCAACCATCAACCTAACTTTATCATGACCATTAAACCATGTCCTGAAGTGTCACATCTACGCGTTTTTTGAATCATAGAATTATAGAAGTAGATGAAGATGCAAGGCAGAAGACAACCAAAGGCCACCCCAGTGTGTATGGGCACATGTAACCTGTCTCACCATTTAGATTTAAGATAAGAGCTCCAAAAGAAAAGAAAGTTAAAGACCTGGTTGGCTTATACATTTGGGGATCTTGGTTCAAATCCAAGGAACAGTGATGTTCCTTGTCTCATTATATGCGTTTTGGCTACTAATACACTTACTTGGCTCAAACTCATTATCTTTCCTGATTTGTTGCTGACTTTAGGCCCTGATTCAACAGAGCACTTACATAAAGACTTAAAGAAATTGATTTAAGCATTCTTCTTTGTGTTTAATCTTGGGCAGACATTCAACTTTGAAATCAATGGGACTTACGAACAGCCCTGA
The DNA here is from genome assembly GCA_025331215.1 of Actenoides lindsayi. Taxonomy (NCBI): domain Eukaryota; kingdom Metazoa; phylum Chordata; class Aves; order Coraciiformes; family Alcedinidae; genus Actenoides; species Actenoides lindsayi. The sequence continues at coordinate 42,748 of WTSP01012124.1, forward strand.
CCTTGGGGTCTAAATGGTTGCTGAATCAGTGCACTGACAGAAACGTACTGGAAAAGATAATATCCATGTCTACTCAGAATTACAGTCTCTACTTTCATGGGAAATTACCCATAGATAACACATTATTCTGCTTAAGAAATACATTTTATATAATTTATTAGAAAGCCTTAATTCACATTTTCTGTTTATGCCAAAGATACCAGATGAACAGTGTCATTCCTTGATAGTGTATTTGTAACATTCTTTAAATGAAAAAATAAAATACAGGAAAAGTGCTGGCACAAGGGACCACTCCTAATTATTTACTGTGACTTTCTCAATTGCCTGCCACATGGCAATCCTTCAGAGGACAAGCAGATGGAAGGCGAGGCAGGGAGGTTCTGAAATCCCATGAAGACAATTGCATAGGAAATACCATGTTATGCATTATCTAAAAATGAAATTCCTACCTAAGAATAACATTTATAAGGGCTCTCTACCCAGTATACATATGGAATTTTGAGTGATCATGTTTTTATTACATAATGAGAGCAGCAAGAGTTAAAAAAAAAAAAAGTGGATGTTTTGGTATCATGGTGTACAGGTTATACAAGTGCAACTATGACCAAATCTATGAGATTACAAGAAGCAGTTGGTAAAATAATTGCTGCTATATTGTGTGAAATTAAATAATCTTCCTGCCATTCTTAAAAATGTTTCACACCTGAGTCTTATTTGTTATATTACAAAAATGCCAAACAGGAACTCTTAGATGTTGTTTATAGAGTTGAAACACAGACATAGAAGGAGAATTAACTTATGATGGATCCCCTCATGTCATCTAATTCCATGATTGACAAGTATGAGGATCATAAGAAGACACAGGAAGAGTCAATGGGTACTACCTCTTTGTACAACCATAGAGGGATACTGTGATCTGCATTATTCCACTGGATTCTGGGGATGGAGTTTGGGAATGACAACATAAGGAACAGCTGTACAGTGTTCACCTGTCTCACACTGGTGGAAACTCTGATAGATACCTGTATCTATCCTAATGCTGCTACACTTGCTTTCAAGGTGATGAGTCAGAAATATGCAGCTGCTGTATTTGTACACTCATTGCATGCAAGCTCTGTATTGCCTGCAAACCTCGGAACCAAGGTCCCTTAGACCAAAAAGCAGACTGTAAAGGGAAAGCACAAGGGGTCTCATCATCTTATCCTCTTGTATAATTCTCATATTACACAAAAAAAGAAGCTGAGTCTCCCCTTTCTGTCCTATCATCTACTCTACCCCAGAAGAGGGTGAGAACAAATCTGCATTCTGAAACAGTTGCTGCTTCTGATAGGCATTTCCATATAGGGGCATGAATTGGAGCTAAATTTGCCTAATTTAAGATCACCTGCTCTCACTGAAATCAATTAATGCTTAGCATGAACAAAAAGCTGATAGAGGTCAAGGTGAGGAGGAGCAGATCCTTGCTGGATCAAAGGCTTTTGTTGCTAAAAGGAATACTGGATCTATGCTATGATGTTAGGATTTCCTTAATCAATTCTTTAGTTTGTTCTGAAAGCTTGCTGCTTTAGAGAATCTAGTACAGAGGTAAGTTTTGCAACTGATTTAAAGAGTTTGGGATTTCACTTTTTCAACTTTCCTGATACCTTTGATTAGAGTGTAGTAATGGTTTTTCTATGGTGCATGTAACATAGAGGTCATAGAAAAACAAATGTTTCCCCCCTCACTTCACTAGTTTGTTTTTGTTTGGTTTTTTTTTTTTTTGAGGAACTAGAAATGTCCCCTGTGCTGCTTTGTATCAAACAGTATCCTTGTATGCCTATGCCTATTTGTCAGTTATTCTCCTTTTTAACTTATGAAGCATATTATTTGTACCTGAAAGTCCCTTTGATGAGTCTGCTTTTTGGCTTTATTTTCTGTTTCTGACTGCCAATATTGGGCCAAAATTGTAATTATTATTGATTTGCACTCATTTTGCCAGAGACAGGCTGACTTTCAATTGCCCAACTGATGGGCGCTTAACTTTACATCCTAATCAGTTTAGCTTTCTTCATTATCCTTTGTTTACTGAAAAAAAAAAAACCCACCCCAAACAAAAAAATACCCCAAACTAGTTTACTCTTTTCTGAACATGTAATAATAAGAAACATACTAAGGCATTCTGACCATGATCAGAGGGAAGAAAGTCCTACAGATGCTCAAATTATTTTTTGTTTGTTTTCTTTTATTTTTTTTTAAATCACAGTTAAAAACCAGAATATATTGTTGTAGTACCCTATGGAGCAAAGGGAGTTCATCATATTTTACACTGTTAATTTCACACTCTGATGCAGTACGCAAGGTAATATGAAGTGAAATGCAATTTAGAATAACCTGATATGGAAGAAATACTTCTTAATGCATTAGCATTTCACACACACACACACACACCCCTCCCATAGAGGTGAGGAAGGCAAGAAAGAGTATTTCCTCCTGCTAATGTATGTGCCTGGAAACTGTGAAACCACCCAAGATAAACCAGATGGAAAGGTCCCCTATTAATCTCACATTGCTGTTTGATCAACTTTATTGCATTCAAAGCATCTTTATCAGCGGGATGTTTGGTTATGGGTTGTTTGTGGTTTGGGTGGGTTGTTTGTTTGTTTGTTTTCTTCCCTTTTCCCACTGGTCTGGCTTTTCTCCAAGCAAGAAGACAATTCCAACTCACAACAGTTGTAGACCATTCCCTAAGACTCTGGATCAATCCCACAGGTGACTGTTCTCCTTAACATTTACTTTAGTCTAAAAGTCTAGTTTGTGTCTTGCAGACCCATTATTTAGTAAAATTAATTCCACAGGAGCAGCCATAGTATGTTCAAAAATTAACAAAACTGGATTGATTTTAAACTCCAATGTAAACTCTTCATCATAGAGGAATGAGAAAAAAACCAAACCACAACAACAAACAACCAAACAAAAAACCAACAAAACAAAAACACAAAAAAACCCAAGAAGAGTCTCCTGACACTGTGACAGAGTTAAAAGCAAAAGCTCCACATGGTAAAATGGACAAGTGAGAAGAGAGGATGAAGAATAGGTGATAGAATGGAGACAAGGGGAGGTGATAATATAGCAAGGGGAAAAAAGTACTAAAGGAAGAAGCTTAGACCAAAGAATCATGTGCAGCCACAGAGGTATGCTTGTGGCAGTTCAAAAAAAGGTCTGACTAACTTTCAGAGACGGTAAAAACAGTATGAAAAGAGGAATTGGATGTATGACAGCCTGTAGAGAAGAGTTAGGAGAGAGCTGAGAATAAAAACATAAGGCATGCTCTGGTTATTTATGTATTCTCTCACACTTCTTTCTTTGCAAAACATCCTGTGTATGGAGGTAGGAAGAGCACAAGTAGATGCAATTGCTTTATCTTGGTGATGTGTGCTGCGACTAAATAGGTTGATTTAGGGTATCGCTACCTCTGTACATGAGGTACAGTCCATTTATAAAACCACAGAAGGGGGGGGGGGGAAGAGACCAGAAACCCCACTGTGGAGTGTATATTAATAATAGAAGAGGTACCTGTATTGTAGAAACTTCAGTTACTCAATTACTCAAGTAGGAATCAGTGTTAAAATATTAAAACTTGACTCAAATAGACACATATTTTGAGCACCTTTATGGAAGAAAAGCAAATTCTTAAAGTTTAGATATGATAAACTTAAGATGCATATTGGGATGAAGCTACATGTGCTCTTCTATATAATCAAAACAATGAAACAAGTTGATTTGATTCTGTCTTTCGTGAAGTTATCAGGAATAGAAACGGGTCCAGAGACTGTTTATGACTTTGCAGCAGATTTAAAGGTCTCTTCTGAGAGACAATGTGATAAGAGTTTACCTTCTGTGGTATGTACAGCTTTGTCCTATGAGTAGGGGGTCTGTCAGCACTTCAGGCTTGTTGGTCGCAGCCCTGGGTGCACAGACTTTGTGAGGAAGTGTTGTAAGGATCATATGTTGCTATTACTTGTCTTGAAATTATTGACTAAAACTGTATTTTGGGTTTAAAAACTCCATTTAGTGTAGTTACTCTTAAGGTTAGAGGTGCATCCTTCCTCCTGACTGTTTCACTGGTTACTTAACAGAAACCATTTGTGATATAGCAATGGGGGCTCTTGATTATGTTCTAAACTTTCATAGAGCACATCCTTTTAAGCACTTCTTGAAGTTGGTGGCACCTGACTGCTTGCATAGTCAAGGCTTATCTAGAGTCCACCAGAAAGATGCCTCAAGTAATCTTAATACAAACTGACATTTCAGTGGACTCGTGACATATGCAACAGCTTTCTCTTCTGAGTACTTCTGATTTGACCTCTTGCCTAGGTTGGCTACAGACTTCTTCACTGGAAGATAGAGAGCTTTGCTACAGTTAACTGTAGATGACTGGGCAAAATTTACCTCTCAAAGTACCATCATTGAATGTCTTGATTTATGAATGTGCACTATATTTTTCAAATAGCAGATATCACAGATAATGACCTTCAGTAAACAACACCAAATAATTATATTGTCAGACTTACAGATTTTTTTATATACAGAAATTAAATACTTTCTAAACTAGATGTAATTAAACTGGAGAATACAAATCACATGCTGTAGTCCTGAAAGAAGTTGCAAAAGAGGCTTTAATCCTCATTTTCCTGATGTTGACCTTGTATATAAATGCTTTCCTTTGAATCCTTATCTGTTGTTACAAATGAGGCAAGGCATAGCTGATGGGCACTATGTCAGCAGAAAATCTGAGCCATTGGGAAATCCCACTCATACCTTGAGGGTCAGGGTAGAATAACAACCATTACCTTAGTTAGCAGCCTCTCTGGGCTGCTGTGGAGTAGTACAACTGATCTCTTAACATAGTTGAGAATCTGGTCCTAAACGTTCCCTAAAAATAACAGGCACGTGAATGGTCTGGTTTACCTTTTAAGTTGGCGATCGTTAATTGAGAGACTATAATCAACGCTTTATGTAATTTAAACTTGATACAACCAAGTAGCCTGCTTCTGAGAAAGTTTGCAACAAAGGTTTGCAGTCTTCCTAGGACTCATTGGTATTTTGATGAGTAACATTTCTAGCAGGTTAATTTTCTAGCTAATTATTATCAAACACCTAGACAGACTTTCTGCAATATTAGATATGCTTTGGGGGGGGGGAAATAAAATCCCTTCAACTATGGACAGAAGGGAATTGCAAATTCATTGCCATATAGATTTTTATTTTTTTTTCCAAGTCTTGAACTAGGTTATTACAATATCTTGGTGGTAAAATATAACATCTTATAGGTGGGAGATAGCAAAAATAACAAAACTGATTTTGAAATTAAAAATCACAATCTGCAGGTAGACCCCAAAATTGAAATTTCTATAACAATTTATTTTTTAATATACAAACAGCAAATTGTTTTCCTCCAACCAAATATGTTTTGGCCAAAGGGATTCTATGCATTTTTGGGTTTGAGTGCTTTATTTCAACCTTAAAGGAAAAAACAAAACAACAACTCTACAATACAGCTTACCAAAATTCACAGATCTGTATAGAACTTACAGCAGTTATTATCTCAAGTCTATTATTCCTATTCCAAAACACTTTGATATTACACTTAGTTAAATTTCTCATCTACTGGTCCCCTCCTCGTTTTATTCTGTGGAAGTAGTGAGATGGAGGTATAGATTTAAAAAGCGGAAAAAAAAGTGTTACTGGAAGAAACAAAGCCAGCTATGTCTCCTTGCCACACTCTGCATCCTTTAAAATTTATCCTGCTGATACCAATGCTTGTCCCTTGCAGGATCACAACCTACATCTGTAGTGAATACTTGCTCAGTGTCACGCTACTCAAGCAGTGTAAAATCAGATCCAAGGAAAACAGTGTTACCATGGCTTTAATGGAGGTGGGGGGAGCTCATCATCTTTAAATGGCTGGTATGTACTTGCAAAGCATATAACCCAAAACCAGAGCTGACAGTTTAAGTATGTGATGGGAGAATAACAAACAAGCGTAACAAACAGATGGACCAGCCAGTCTGTTACAACGTGGTTCAACTGCAGGTCTGGCTGTGTATGTGTGTGTGGGGCTCCTTAGTCAATCTTAATTGTCATAGCTCCATTGACTTTGGTATTTACAATAGCTTTATTTATATGATGATAATTAATTTCTTCTGTGATTGAGAAAAAGAATAAATAATAAAAAGGTCTTTTCAGTCCTATGATATTCTGTTCCTTTCAGGCTTATAGTAAATATCTAGTGACTGTAATAGAGGTTTTTTCTGCAATAGGTGGAAAATGACAAGTATTCATATATATATATATATATATATATGATCTCCTTGTCAGTATTTGACAAGCTAAAAAAAAAAAAAAGAGAGAAATGTTTTGGCTATAGAAGCTATTGATGTAGGTGTTATGAGGCACGTGGGAGGGATCCTTCAAGTTTTCAGAATGTTTGAAGCAGGAATTTGCTATGTGGGCTAAAAAGACTATCTCTGTGTCCCTTTCTTCCTTCATCAGTCATAGCCAGGTGGAGATCACACTTTTCCAGACAGATGATGTGGTTGTAGTCCACTTAACTCCAGGCATTCTTCAGGAAGATGTAATGCAGTTTAGCTAAAAGTTGCTATAGCAATAGATTATTATGCAGGTAAAATCTTGGACATGTAGGTGCTGCAATGTAAAAAGTGATAATTGGTACAAATTTGGGGAATAAGCTCTACTGGGCATAAATCTTAAAAACAAACCCCAACAAAACAAACTGAAACAAAAATAAACACCAACATAACAACCAAAACCACCACCAGTAATAAAACACAAAACTTTGCTTTTTGCTTTGTTTTTTTTTTTGCTTTTTTACTTTGCTCTGTGTGTGTGTGTGTGTGTGTGTGTGTGTGTGTGTGTGTGTGTAAACTTGGACAGCTTCACGAACACCATGATCATTTTTTTTCAAGATTGAATTTTGCATGAGGTAAATAGCACCCAGCATAATACAGTACATTTTTGTTAGGCATACTTCCAGTTTCCATGAAAGTTGTTTTTGTGTGTGAAACAAATACAATATAAGGCAAAAAAAAAAATTAAAAAAAAAAATCCCAAACTTGTAAAGCAATAAATGACCCTAGAAGTGATGACATTGTGTATGCAAGACATTTGTCTAGAAAAGCTGTCATAAGGTGAGCTGTTATTATGGGATTATTGGGAGGTAAAGAAGAAGAAAAAGGTAGAAAAAATTAGTTTTGACAGAAACAAAAATAAAAGCAAGCATTTTTGAATCTGATCAAAATTCACAAATTTACACATGAGATTAGACAATGTAATTTTGTTTTATTTGGTGGGAGAGGATTTACTTTTTAAAAGTATGGTATGTATTCTATAGCAGTAGTCATTATCAGTGGAAATAAAGTAGTCTGCATTGATGGATAATATTTGTGATAAAGGGTTAATTTCCAGAAGGAAACTGGTTTAGTTCAGATTTTTTATTTTTTTTTACCAAATTGACTCTGCTTGATTTGATGTAGTGATCTAATATGACCTTGATTAAATTAGAGAGGAAATGATGATGCAGAATGTTTGCCCTATTGATGATTGCTACCTTAGGCTAGGGTAGCAGTGAATTAACGTCTCGCCCATACTTTGTAGAGTCCTTGGGTAGGAATTAATTTCTCCTATTCATTTCAGCCTTGCCAAGAAGGCAATAACTGTTTCTGATTGTCAAGTTAGTGATTTCTGAAGTGGTGAAATAGGCTTCAGGAATTTTCTCAAAACAGTCCAAGACAAATGACTAGCTTGCCATCAGCCTAGTAGTTTAGCAAGGACATAGGGATGTACCGTAAGTCGTTTATATTATCTAAGCATCAGTTCTCCAGTCAATAACTGAGGGTGTGGATAGTCTTTATCCATCATCTTATAGCAATAGTTTGGGGCTACAGCTGCATCAGAGACATGTAAGTGGAAATCAGCTTTATTCTATGCAGTGTATAGGTCCTGGGTAAAAGTAATCTCTATAGCAAGTGTAGGGAAGATAAATTTTCTTAAACTGTCCTGTGGAAAACTTAACTAAGTCTTCGTTGTTTTTGCCATATATGCTGGAAGCTACAGAGCAAAACACATACTGGTTAGTGGTTTGGGGGCTTCTACTTTGGTTCCAGCCCAAGCACTATGCTACCTTACAGCAATTATTTATGCAATGTAAAGCACAATAGAACAGTTTTTAACTGGTAGTATTTAATGGCTTGGCTTAAAATATTCAAGGTAATTACCTGTGTCTGTTAGTGTTGATGGCTGTTGAATATCATTATGAAATCCAAGTTATAGTTGGGGTCCATTGCACTGAGCACTGTAAAGATCTGGACAAGACAGCAGTCACTATTAGAAAATTATTTTCAGCTTACAGCCTTTTAAGTCTGTGATTAAATCTTACAATAGAACCAATACATTTCACTGTGTGTATGGAGACAACTGCTGAAGTAACAGGCCAGTGTAAATGAATCATTTGGAAGTAAATGGAACACTGTAGGAAGCAATTCACAGGCATTTGAAGGGTTGAGTTAAAAATGTGCAGTCCTGTTTAGTGTTTTCATAGAGCGCTAGAGGAGGGATAAAGCTCCACTGTTTTAATGGAAATCCACTATGTATTTAAGTAGCAAGAAAAATAGAGTTTTTCTTTCTGTGTACTGTAATAACTAAATGGGAAGATGCCTGTTAATATAAAACTAATATTTGGTCTTACACAGGTAAACAACTAATGTCACTTGTAAATTATCACCTCTAAGCATGGAAGTAGAGAGTATTCTGGAAATGTCATGCATTATATGTATGCTAGGGAGAAGAAAAGTGTTCACATTACAAAATCAGACAAGGTAACTCTTTATTCTTGTTTTGCCTTTACTTTTAAAACTCAGATTTGTCTGGTAAACCTGCTTATCAAGTTGACTTATGATGAGGCTAGCATATAGTTCCTATCAGTTGCTATGGTTTCTCCTTTGTAGTGCTCTCATTAGTACTTTAATAACAGATTCTGCAATGACTGTCAGATTATTAATTTTTTTTATTTGATCACAGGGTATAACTGAAGGTGTTAAAAAGGTACTAACCTAGCCTAACACTGCTGTTGATGATCATTGTGTATTACCAAGTATGGCTGGGCTTTCAGCCATGAAAGGAATGTCTGTATTGCAGAGACAAAGGACTAATTGCAATTACTTAAAGGGACATTAAGTTAACATCAGTTATTGTATTTCTTTTAGGAAAACACAAACCTGTTTGTTCCTTTTAAACTAGTAAATAGGAACAATCCAAACACGCCTATAGTTTTTGTTTTAAGGATGTTAATGTGGTGGCAATTTTTCTTTACTAAACAGTCATTTTAAAAAAGCAAACAGTAGCCGTTTTATTTGTCAAATGTTTTTGTAAGGCATTTGAAAAGCTATCGAAGTTGAAACTAGTTATGCTGCAGCTATAGAGACCAATAGTAAATACTAGTAGTGTTTTGTAAACAATTCAAGAGGCCACTTTGTACCTTGTCAGTATCTTTGGAAACACAACTACAGAATCCCTGAAAAGAAAATACAAACCCAAACAAAAACCAAAAAACTCCTGCTGAAGCTGCTCCCATTGTTGGAAGGGGTGAATTCATACTAACAGTTCAGTGAATGTATTTATGGTGTCTGTCTATTTTAGAGGCAAATCTTACTCTGATCTCACTGCATCCTTCCCTTTGAAACGGCAAGCGCAGAAGTAGCTAATGTTGCATGGTTATAAGCTAGATGGGAAGTTACCCTCTCTAATATTTGCCTAAATGGAGAAATACTTGCTGTCGCCATAACTTAGGTAGGTAGTAAACCTGTTTTGTAATAGCTTGGCAGTCTGCAGGAAAGGCAGGCCTGTCAGTTTGCACAGACACCAACCAGTTGCCATCTACGGGGATCTTGGGTGAACTCAGCATCGTTTTGTCCTACTTCGGTGCTGCACAAGGAAACAGCTCCAAACCAGGTCTCATTCAAAAGGCAGACCTCATCCTTGCCAAAATCTTGCTGCCACAGGGAAAGTAGAAAATGCAAGTAATGACTAAGCCTCAGAACAAATGGTGTAATCCTTAAAACCAAAACTTATTTTTCACTCTCTTCATCTCAGAGACGCGTATATCTGAAAAGGAGCACCCTTTGCTTCTAAACAGCCAGGGCTGAAAGAGATAAATCTGACACCTCTTCCACTACCTCAAGCAGGAGATGTCTCAGAGGCAACCAAGAGATTTCAAATTGTCAAACCTTATAGTGGATTTCCTTTTTTGTCCAGAAAGGATAATTTGGTCCGATATAACTGACTCTATAGTTCACTAGCTCTATAATTAAGTCAAACAAACTCTTCCTGTAAAGTACTTTCAGCCTCCTCTTCCCCAGGTTCAATGCTCCAAAATCCCATCTTAATCTGACATCTATAATTGCTTTTATCCAGGGAAGACTCATGCCAAATGTGCATACTTTTGCTTATACATACTTGGATTTCCTTGCTATTCTATACAGCTAAGGTCTAACAACATGAGAAGCATATTAACAAATTGAAAATAATTTGAGGCACATACAGAGAAAAGACTCTCAGACCAGTGCAAACCCAGGACATCAATTTAGCAGTTCTCAATCTTAGTAATAAATATAGGATTTTTCTACAGATGTCATCACTGGAGACTGGAAGGGGGGTGGGGGGAAATAGACAGATTTTTCCATCCCCTAAAATATCCCGAAGAAACATTTGGTGGCATTTAAATAGGAAAACATTATGCTATGCCAGAAACAAGTTTTACTTTGTAATATTTCTTTGAATTGCATGATAGTGGTTATCAAAAGATGTTTGTGGTGTGAAAATATGTGGGTTTTTTGCTTAATTTTTTTTCCCCAAGATGATCATGTTGAAACTTGTGGTCCTTCCTACATCTAAAAAATTATAAAGCAGTTTTGGAGACAAGCTTTTGTTTACACTGACACAGATGGCTGGAATAAATTAGTGGACTCACTAAAGAACAGTTCATTTTAGTTTAAAATGCATTTGGACACTTATCAAAGCTCACATGGTGGCCATTTAATGTTATTTATTCATCTATTTGTGCTTTACAATTCCATGCCCAAAGGCTATCTCTGAGTAATGGTCAGAGTTTCCTCATAACAGAGTTTCTAATTATGTATATCTCAAACTTAAAGTGCATTTGTACTCCTGTAGTGTTGCATACCCTGGGTTATCCTGTGTAGCTACTCTTTCCGAAGAGCACTGCAAATCCAGTTGTAAACATGCAGATCAGAAAGGCAAGGTAAACTTCTTCACTAATGTCAATGTTCTAAACTGAGCATTGATAAGAAATCTACTTATTACAACTTCATGCTAATAGTGATTTGCATTGTCCTGGGAAAGTCAACACCACTACTACTGTGACTCCTACCATAAGCGAAGAAATCAAACTAACAACTGAGAAGCTGTTGGAAGCTTTCAGAAGTAGCTTGTCATCTTCATGGGAGTTATCTTGTTAATCCCATGTCTCTTGAACCTTTTGCATACTGGATATACCACCTTTCAATGGTTGCACTTCAGAGCTGACAAGCCAAACTGAGAGGGGAAAAGCATCAAATAATCAAAATTTAAATCTATGTACTGTCATAGTGAGGTGCTCAAAGAAGGTTAAAGATCAACTGGGTTCAGTTTGGGCTTTTCTGAATCCCATGCATTTGACAGATGAACTTGCTTAAGCGTAGACTAATCTGGATTGTTAAATCAGGTATTCAGATGCTGGGAGATGCTAGCTGTGAGACTGTAACTATCACTCTTCATCATATGCAACGAGTGAGGAAATTGGTCCAGGAATAAAAATGGTATATGATTAAAGACTGCCCACTAGGTCCAAGTTACAACTTCACAGCAAATTAAAGTCTGGAATATCCTGTCTTTCCAGTACTTGAACAGATCTGAATCAGGGGCAGTTTTGAGGAAAAAACGTGGGGAGTTGCTAGTATGATACGTCAGTACACTGAGACCTCTAGGCTCTCTAATACATCACTGCCAGAATTTGAAAGCTGAACTTTCAACATTTACAGTTTACCCTTTGCAGTTGTTAATCTACGAGTTTAATGGCTGGAGGAGGAATCTTTTTTGGTTTAGATTGCACATTGTGTTCCTGGAACTATTTGAATTTGAAGGACATGGCCTTGCTTGCTGTCTGCTGTTCTGCTCTCCCAGCAAGGCAGCCATTTCTAGCACAATGCTGTTGTTGCTGTGGTGGCAGTGAGAGCCTGGAGGTTTTCTGAGAAAGTTCACATGCAATTATTTCTTTGGCATGTGAGCAAATTTCACTCGAAGAACACAAGAAACAAAAGGTTAATGGCAACTTTCAGAAGCCTACAACTCAACCAAGCCTCAACAGCTTTTCATGCCAGAAGTTAGGTTTTTAGCATCACCTGCTTTCAAAACCCTGCTAGGGGAGAGGGGAAAAAAAAATAAAATAAAATAAAAAAAATAAAAATCAGAGGCTTAGTAGTTCTTCAGGAAAAAAAGCCCAAACTAACACTTCTTAAAATTTCTTATAACTTTTCTAAAGCAAAAGTGGGAATACTAGTATTTTGATGAATGTTATACATACCTCTCTGTTTCTGCTCGTTTATTTCCTGAAACAAAGTTCAGCTGTACAGATGCTCAGTGCTGATAAGAGCACTATTTGCAACAGCTGAGAATCCAGAGATCAGAAGGGTGACCCATGGAAGGCCAGCCCTCCCGAACTGATAGGGGAAGCTGGCAACTGCTTCAAGCTGACACAGACTGGCTGACTGCCATGATTTACAGACAGTAAGTAGATTCCTAGGAGAAATGTGTGGGAGGGGAAATAAGAGGTGCTCCCTCTACCAAGAAATACAAATTGTGAGGTAAACAGGTTATGGGCAGGTCTCTGAATTCTTTTCTCTGACCTGTGCTTGTTGGCAGAAGAAAGCTTGCTTCATTTGGAGGGGGAAACCTACTTCTATGAAATTTAAATGGTGTTACTATTTGCTGGTTCCACAGGGCAAAAATTGTACAGGTTCATTTGGCTGGGTAGGTAACATGGGGGTAAGCAAAGATTTATAACCTGCAGAGTAGAAGAGATGGTGCTTTCCAAAAACAAATGAAGGCTCCTCAAAAGGGTGTTACCTGTAACAGCTGAAAATCTGGCAGGACAGAATGAAACTGAAGACTCCAGTGGCTGCTGCTAGTCTTTTCTAATATAACTGCTCCTTTAGAACAAAAGGATGCAAGCTGTAGATGGTTGAATACAAAGCAGTTTATTATTTCATATACATGGAAATATTCCTTGTGAAAATGACTGATGGGCCTATTGCACTTGTACAGTTAGTTAATACACTCCTGTAGGTCAGGAGCAAACACAACTACAAAATTCCACAGCTAGCACCAGAGACCACTGAGCTGCTCAGTAATGTTAATACTAATGAAATGAACCAGATTATCTGATTTGTTAGTCATAAGTACCAGCGATGCAGGGGATCCTGCTTCTGATTTTTTTTGACAACACTTTAACTGCTTTGCATGGGTGATTGTAATCAGCAAGAATTGTTATACGATAGTGCTGAAGCAGAGACTTGAGAAAACAGAGCTCTCACTTGAGACACAAAAGACCACAACCTTATTTTTCCACATCTTACAAGGGAAACATAAATCTCCACTGGGCATCTCAAAAGTGCTCATTTACAGAGATGGAAAGAAATAAAATAATTACAAGACAAAGAAAAATTTCCATGCTATTCTGTAAGAGGTCTTGTCTCTGGAGACATGAAAGGAAAAGGCAAACATTCTCTACTGCACCCAAAGGGTCATCAGTGTCCAGAAGCTACTTACACTTTTCCTGTCTTTTTATAAAGCAAATAAGAGTGGGAAGCCTATGTTTTAATCCTTTTTAATGCTGCAATAAAGTAGGGAGAATGAAAGCTAACTGGATAAAATGAATGCTGTAAAGAACATGTTGAAGACCACATCTGGGATTCTTTTTTTGGGGAGAGAAAGTACCCAAGGAGTTGCCCGGAATACAAGCAGAAAAATCAATGATTGGTCATAATTAAACCTCCTCTATTCTTGTGAAATGGTGAGAAAAGCACTCCTATTTTGGGGATCGTAGGTGTGGCTACTTGAGAGTGCTGTCTAGAAACTGATGTTATGGTGGTTTAGTAGTTTTGTTTGGTGTTTTTGTTTGTTTTGGTTTTTTTTTTAATGGCGAATACTTGCTTTTGCTATTTTTTAAGGTAGCAGGGAAGGCAGACATTCTTTGTAGGCATGTTGCGGTGGGAATGTTTACTTCAGTGACGCCATAAATATTGTTTGTGGTAGTAAACAATTGCAGTGTTGGGGAGGAGAGAAACCTGAAAGTGACTGCGACCTGGCCTGCTTGGCTCTGTGGCACTCCCTGCGGCAGGTCGGCTCCTGCTGGGCCGATTCTCCGGTGGGGAAGCAGGGGGAGGGAAGGCTCGCTGTTCCTGGGGGCAGCCAGGAGAGCGTTCGGGGGCAGCCCCGGCCAGCAGTGCCGGGAGGGTGTACGTATGGCCGCAGGAAGGGTCCTCTGCCTCTGGGCAGGGGAAGAGCCGTGTCCCTGAGCACGGAGGTCTTGGCTGAGACCCCGGCGTGCAGGCTTCTCTTGTGAGATTTTCGTGAAGCAGAAAAACGACCGGGGTGAGGTGTGGCCGTGTCGCTACCCGCATTGCCATCAACGGGGGACGATGGCGGAGAAGGCTTTGGTGTGCAAGGGCACTGCCCGCGGGCTCTGGTGAGGGGTGTTGCGGTAACCCATGGAGGAGAAGCTGAGCCCCAGAGCACCCGCCCTTTGGGCAGCGGCGCTGCCGCGCCTTGCGACCGAAGGGCCGTTTCCCAGCGCGGGGAGTGTGCCGGAAAGCCCGTGGGGCGGGGCGGGAGGGCTCTCCTCGGTGACCGCTAACAGCGCCGTAGGCCTGAAGTAAAACAGGGCTGGGCCGGACCCACTCCGCTCACCCTGCCGGAAAGCCCCCGACCCGGCGAGACTCTGCCCGGCGGGGCGGCCCGGGCCCGGCTCGGGGGACGCCCGCCCACTTGGGCGTTGCTGTCCGGGCTGGCGGCTCCGCCTCCTCCCGCTCTCCGCTCCACACTGGGACTGCGGGGAGCCGGGGGAAGGCGGTGGCAGTGCGGACACCATGGCTCGTGTGCTGAGCCGGGACCCGGTGGACATTGAGGTACCCACTCGCCCTGCACTACCCACTCGGGACGTGCGGCTGTCGCTAGCGGGGAGGGGGCTGTGCCCGGCGGCGGCGCTCGGGCCAGGAGCGTCCAGCAAAGTTTGGCTGCGTTAGGAAGTGCCTCGCCGCTGTTGCCGCTGTCAGACAGCGGCGTCCGGGTCCTGTCTCTTCTCTGCGGGGCCGGCCGCGAGCAGCTCCGGCGGTGCCGGCCAGGGTCCCAGGGGCTGCTCTGTCCCCGCCAGGCCACCGCAGCCCCTGCCGGGGGTGGCCGCAGGCACCGCTCTCCTTCTCGCCCCTCGTCCCCGACCCTCATCCCCGTGATTCGGGCCGCCGTGCGGCCGAGGGGTGTTTGGGGGCGTGAGGGGGCGGTGCCCGGCGCCTCCCCTTCTCCTCGCCGCCTCCTCACTCCCCGCCGGCGAAGTCGAGGGCTGGGTCTGGTCGAGCCCCGTCTCCCCCGGGGAGGGTCCCTGCGGGGCAGGGCTGCCCGCGTGCGGCGGCCAGCGGAGACCCTGGGCTGCCCGACGGGCCTGGACTAGCAGGCCGGGCCCTCTCACAGTGGCCCGCAGCTGTCTGAGGGCTGTTGGAGGTGTGCGAGCCCTCAGTTTTTCACTGTCCTGCTATGGGCCAGGCTGAGCTGAGCTGCTGCACCGTCTCAGGTGCGTGGGATGCTGAGCGGGACGGCAGGAGTTAGCACCCTTGTTGCACGTGGTTTCCAGTATTTGTGGCACGTAATGTTTTTGCATGACAGTCCATGCCTCAGGTCAGACAGAGAGCTTAGGTGGGGTCCGGGCATGGCCTGGGGCAAGGTGGAGCTGAGGTGGAGTGGGATCAAAGGTAGTGCAGTGTAACGTGATGGACTCCTGCTGATGTTAGGCAGTTTGCATGGTTGGGACTCAAGGTAGCTGTCTCCCACCCTTCACAGGACCTTGCACGTGGCTGCAAGCTTCAGCTCTTCTAGAGAGTGTAGGAAAAACAAAGTGACAATAAACAAGCTTGTAGTTTGACAGTCTTGTTCCAGCCTGACACAACTGTTTTGCTTTGGTATACCTTGAAGTTGGGTGGGCTAGGGTGGGCTCTCACAGCTCATTTAGGGCCCAGTCATAATACACAAACGTGCACAACAGCAGCTTGTCACCTCTACGTCAGTTGTACCTGAATGTTATTGTCAGTTCTCATTTGAGTTTGTGTCCCATCCATTTCCTAACTGAACTGCTGCTCAAACTGTGGCTTATGTCCAGAGATGGTCTTACAGGTATGCTGATAAAACTGAAACATGGAATGGATGGAAAGAATGAACTATCATAGAAGTCTTCCTGGCAGTTAGGAGGGCTCTGTGGTATGAAATCAGTACTGTCTCGTCTTTCCCAGTTCAGTGTGTTCAGAGCAGCCAATCTGGGATTTTTCTTCTAGTGCTGAAGTTCATTTTTCTATTACAAAAGTTTGATTTTAGTAATGCAATTTTTTGAGTACTTCATTAAAATTTGTAATGCAAAATGTTTCTGGGATTATATTGTTTTCCATTTCTAGATGTGTATGACTTGGATTCAAAGAACAATATATTACTGTAGGATCATGACTTGGTAATAGTATGCAGTACTGCATGATTTAGAGGACTGACGGGTTTTGAAAAAGACTACTATTTGCTTTACTCTCAAGTTGAAAATGGAAATTTTGGTCAGCATCGTCCCGTGTTTTTGTTTTGACCGCTCATTTAAATTAGCAAGGAAATCAAGGCAGTCTACTTCTAACCAAATGTATTGTCTGTTCCCCATCTGTTTGAATAAATTTAGTCCCTGTATGATTTCTCTCCCAGATGAATATATTGATAATTGCTGATAGTCTAATTGCAGCTCTTCCCCCCCTTGCTCCCCCGGTGTATGACTTTTTTTTTTTTAGGAAAAGAAGAAGTATATTTTCAATAAAAATGTATTTTATCTTTGAAATAGGAAAAGTACATGTTAGCTAAGCCTATATCATTGCAGATAAATATTCTCAGAAATTTGGTTGTTGAGCGGAGCAGTCTTATCAACATTAGTCATGGCAGCATAACTTGAATGTTTTGGTCACTCTCCTGGCTACGCTATGAAAACCGAATGAATTATTTAATGAAACATCTCAATGGTTAGCATCTTAAACATAGTTCACTTAATTAAAATACTAAATGTGACTTTTGGAGTCTTGGTACTACTCATTTAGATAGTTAAGACTAGATAAAAAGACTGATGTAATTGGTTAAAGAGGAGTCAGGGATCACTGCTAAAGTAGCTGAAATCATGTCCAATTCTCCAAGTTATTAAAATAAAAAAAAAGAAAAGAAAAATTTGAAGAAGCTGACTCTGAGGAATCTTGTCCACCTTCAGCAGCTTCAGCTCCTGAGAAAATCTTTTGGCCTAACTAAAGAAGGTGAAGAAATTACATTGATAATCTTGTTCAAAAAGTCTGTTTTCCAAATTGTGAAAACCAAGGAGCGTTGTCATTAAAATATAGCGTCTTCTCCAAAAAACATTAGTGTAAAAAAAACCAACCCCACAAAGTGAACAAAAAACCCCCAACATAACACAGCTAAAAATAATAACAAAAAAGAAACCAAAACAAAAACAAGAAAACCAACCAACCCCAAATCCCAAACCAAACAAAAAACCTCTCCAAACTACTGCCAACTTCACAAACCCCAAACACTGCCTTTTTTTTGAATCTGGTCAACCCTGTCAAAATGTGCTGTGAATATTCCTTGAGTGCAGAAACTGCAAGCAAAAGCAAAGAAAGCCCATTCCAAAATAGCTATGGGTGACAGTACCTACCCTGCATGTGTGGTGCAAGGGCTTGTCTTCGCTTTTTATTTATTGCATCTCTAGATCTTTATAAGAAATGTTGAAATCTACACTATGAGAACAACATTCCCTTTCTACTTTGTAATGTGAAACTGTGTTAAATGTCCATTGAAACTCTGGGTTGTGTTTGCAGGCTTTATACATACCTTTTTCTATGATACCCTGGGACAGAAAGACTTCCCTTTTTGTTTCCCTTCCTATTTATTTATTTGTTTATTTATTTAGACATGGTTCCTTACTATCATTGTGTGTAAACCATACATAAATATATCTATTGGAAACTTCATGGTTCTTTAAAGAATTAAAGTTGTTAGATCAAGTACTCAGAAATTAATGAATGTCAGAACTGTGAAGTGCTGAGTAGAATCTTAACTTAGTTTCTTAAGGTCATGCAGGATGACACAACGTGAATGACATTAGTTAATATTGTTCTCTGCATGCTCTGTTTTCCTGACTGCATTCCAGTCTCTCTTTTCTCTGCAGTCCCTCTTGTCTAGTCAGAGTAGGTCTCCCAGCCTCCTTGGTAAGGGCTTCTTAGCAGAGCAAAGGTGCTTTGACACACTGTTGTCACAAACCTGAAACATCCACAGTAAATTAGCATCCACCTCCCCAGCACAGCTTAGCATGAAACAGCATTACTGTTATTAAAGTCGGTAGAGAGCATGCTGACATTTCACAGATCTAACCTTACCTCTGAATCATCTATTGCATGTGTTTAAAAGGGAGATGGGCCTTGAAGAATGCATAATTCCTTGCTGGGCCAGCAGCTGGATACCTAGCATGCTGTTGCAGCTGTTCCCAGATGTTAACACTGGTGCCTGACTTGTGGGAACAAAAGGAAAGGTGTGAAGGGCTAGGGCTATGTTCTGAAATAGCAATCTGGGAATTGTCTGAGAATTACCAGGGTAAGCTTGTGGCACTTTCACATGATAGATAATACATATATTAAAAACCATAGTATGTTATATGTAATATATAACACAATTATGAACATCACCACTAACTGTGTCAAGCTTGCTTTCCATTTAACTTTAGAAAGTGTAGATGGGCCTGAAATTGCATCCTTTTGTTTGAAAAGGTATTGTAAAATGCATCCATGTGCTTTATTTGGTGTTAGTTTAGAAAGCTAATGTTTGCTTTGCTTCATTTGCTCTGTACTCTTGTCTCCGTGGTTGTGTAATCCATAGCTATAACTAAGTTGCGGTTGCCTATTGCAGACAAAAGATTTACAAACTACATTTACTTCAGGGTAAAGAGGAGAGTTTCTTAAGGGCCAGACTGTGCCCGTTAGGTGCTGACCTTAGTACCCAGGAAGCTCCAAGAGTTCCTCAGTGCGCAGCAGGCATGTGCGTGTTGATTTTGAGTTTCTTCAACAACAAGATACATATATTGTTCTCTGAAGGCCACTAATGAAGTGGAATGAAGTTATAGCCTGTTTGAGCAGCTCACTAACAGTGCAGGCAGCACACCTGAACTTAAGGGATGCAGCCGGTTCCAGGGTTGGGTGGGTGGGGGAACAGGACTTCTTGTGCCTTGCTTCTGTAAGGACCACCTGGGAAGTGCCCCCAAGCTTCAAGGAAGCTTTATTGTACAACCTGCAATTTCCATACTACTTAAATTATTAGGCTTGATAGCAGTGCTGGTTCTTCTTTCCCTGGGATGTATACTTAGAGTGTGCTACAAAGCACAGGCTGTCATACCGCAAGGTAAACAAGTTTCCCTTGTCAGGTTTATTCTTCCAATACAAATGGATTAGAACAGTGAAAGACTGCAGGTAGCAAAGTTGGTGCCTTGAAGGTGCATCTGAGAGCTAAGCTTGGTGTTTGCCAAAGGAGGAAGCAGGACAAGGATTGAAAAATAACGATTACTGTAAAAACCACAGGAAACCTTCAGCAGGATAGCAGGGAATCCTACTAGTCAGCATGGCTCAGAAAACTGTCAAGCAAAGGTTATGTGAATAAATAGCTGAAGCTAGCTGTCTTTGATCTAGGCCAAACTTTTATTTTAAAAAGCCCCAATTATTAGAGTGTCTGTCTCTGTCATAGAGACCTGCTAGTTGTTTGAAGTTCCATAATGAAGCTTTAATATGTAGAATTTTTTTAACTTGTTGCTTTATAGCTTACCATGATGATCAGATGAGTCTTTCAGATTGATCACTGTGTCTTCCTAGGGTCATCTGATGAGCAATCAGTGAGGAAACAAGACTTCCTGTTTAGCTATTTTAGTTTAATGAATTTCTCATGGTTTTTCATTGTTTTAGTGGTTTTATTGTAGGAAACTCTTAGCTGAGTGGAACAGCAGTTGGAGCATGATTACTAAGACCTTGGGGAAGATTATAGACCACAATTAATATGTCTATCTTGGAGAATTGAACAATATGATTTCCTCATCAGGTTAAAAAACTGGTCTGTCAAGTAGGAAGGAAAGTCTTCTATATGAAACATTTTATCTTTTCATGTTGTATATCCCAGTGCTGTTGAAGCTCAGAGTTATGTATGGCCTTGACTCTGCTGCTGCTGGTCTGCTAAATTATAGCACTGAAAGTCAGTCAAGTCCTCCAAAGTACTGATACTGGGGGAAAAGAAAATTGATTCTTGTGGTATTCGTTTTCCTTCAGCCTTTGAGTTTTAATGTCGCTTATGAATTCAACTTCCAATTTTTTCCATTTTTTTAAAAATTAACTCTTTGTAAGAAGGTCTTTAAAATAAGACTGGCTACTGCCACCTTTTCTCATGGCTGGGACTCATGAGCTCTCACTTCAGTTAACAACTCTGAAAACAAGAAGGAACTGAAATTAATTTTCCTTTTTGTTAAGTAAATGGATTTCATTGTAACTTTATGTTCTAGACTAGACCTGAATTTTATTATTTTATCTGCTTAATGTTACATCTCTTTAAGAAAGTAAAACTACTTGTTGATATAGGAAGCTGAGATTTGTAAAGCAGGATTTTGCCCATCAGATGTGACAAGAGTGCAGTGGTGCAAGGCAGTCTTTTGAGATGCATTTGAAGGGGTGCAGTTTTAGCAGTGGAGCTGAACTTGCACACTTTTCAGTGCCTCTGAGAGAGATGTGGCTCTATCGGATGGACTGGGATTTGCTTGCATCTGAGGTTGCACATCTATCTCTGTCCTTCAAGCCAGCCTACATGCATGGCGCAGTTTGTGTTACACAAAGGTCCACGCTGCTGCTTTTCAAACGGATACTTTTCAAACAGCTACTGCCTAGCCTATCCCATTTTGCCAGTGTCAGTAAAATGACCCAGGGAATAAAAACATAGCTGGCACTATGCTGGGAACACACTTCTACTTAAAATATTGAGAAAAGCTGGAATTCCTGGTGGCTGCAGATGAGCTGGATTTAATGTGTCCTGTTTGTTCTGGCTACGCTAACCCTTTGACAGCACAGAGTTCAAATCAAAAACTGCTTTCTCTCCCTCCCTTGTTGCCTGGCAACCTCCCTCCTCTTATTAGCATATGATTTCTATTCCTTTTTTTTTATTTCATCAGTACAGTGTTACACACGCTGCTCCCTGCCCTGTGCCTTTGAGAAGAGCAGGATTTGTGCCTTCATATGAGACTTCGTCAAGTATGTGATTTGGCAAAGAAATCAAACATTTGGGATTAGGAAACCTTTGGCCGTAAATGTCTTATCAGAAGCTCAGAGGGTGGCGTTTGTGTGGGCATGTTATTCAAAGTCTTTTCATTTTCATTTGCTGTCATTTGTATACTGTCAAATAAGGGCACTATCTGCATAAGGGCAGATTTCTTCTTGCAGATCAGCACAGCATAAATCTCTGGCGTCTTTACATGTGCAGAGCATCAGTTTGTGAAATGTGCCAACAGAGATCGACTACACAGATCTTGGTGGGCATTTTGTCATCTGGTCTATGTGCAGTTCAAATGCAATGCCATAATTCAAAATGTAAATATAAAAGAAAATCAGATATATCCAGGCCAAATTTGGACTGAAGAAGAGAGCAGGTACAGAACTGGAGGAAATACACTAAATTATCTGTTTTTCTTGTCATGATAATGCTTATTGGAAATAAGAAGAACATTTTTGCCTTCAAATTGACCAGGTGTATTCTTCTATGAAATAACAGGTAATTCAGACTGGGTCTTAAGTTTAACTTTAAATTCATTTTTTACTGCTCACAGACTCTTACAACTATAAGAAATACCCAAATATTTTTTGTTGTTGCAGATGGCACAGAACATAGGATTCAAGTGGGCAAGCCTCTTTAAATAACATTAGAAAAAAGCCAACAGCAACAACAAAAATTAGATGACACCCTGAGGATGAAATGCCAAAGAAAGTATATTTGGGGACTTTTTAGATCAAGATATGTATAAGAGTTTTTTTCTTAATGTTATCCAAATATTTAAGATATGAATATTAGCTATTTAAGGTATTATCTAGTTAAGCTGTAGTAGAATCACCATTCTCAGCCCAGATTGATGCCAAAGGGATCCAGTTTTCCATGCAAGCAGAAAGAATGCAAGAATCTTATCCTGAAGCAATTCTGATATGTCCCCAAGACAGCTCAGAAATCACTGTGTAATCTTCCATAACTGCCTTAAAACAGAAGAGGAGTTTATTTCCCTTGGAAATGCATCATCTGGATAACCAGCATGTCTATATCAAACCCATGAGTGTATTTGTGAAGGACTTAGGATAAATAAAGGTTCCATATTAAGCAGTGGTAGTCCTTAGTCAAAGCCGTGAGATGTTTTCATTCCCTCAGATGTCAGTGTATTAGCACGTGTTGTGAGTGCTGGGAGGTGATTTACTCCATCCGGTAGCCATAGAATGTCAACCTTAGATGTTCAGAACTTGGGTCGCATTGTGCAGGTTGGGGATGGGGAGAAATACACCCATATGTTTGATGTGTAGTCTCTGAACAAAGGAAATAGCTCACTTTTTAAACATCCTTATTTTCTTAGGCTATGGACTGAGTTGGACTGTTTCACTTCTGCCCTCTGTCAGCATACTTAGATCTTATGAAACATCTCTTGCCATGATCAGAGATGCCTCACTAAATCAATGTGGAATTTTGAGTGTTCTTAGGTCTGGCAGACGCATCAACATTTGAAATCAGGGTAAGCCTACCTATAAAAGTATTTTGGCTTTAATAATGCTTCCAGTATTTATACATATAGATTCAAAACTCCTTATTAGTATGATAAATATTAATATGTGTGATGCTGGTATTTTATTTGTAAATTTAAAGTGAAAAACACAATGAAGTCCTTGAAATGCCAAACCTTTCATCTCTACTCAAGCCAAGGTTCAATTTTATTTTCAGTGTGACATTTGCTGCCTGAAGTGTTACAAGTGACTTGACCTTAAAATTACATTTATTTTAGTTCATTGAAATGGTTAGCCTTTCCAGTTCAACTTGACACCAGTAGTGCAAATCAGAGAAGGCAGACATGCTTACCTGTGACTTCATTTGAAAGCTAATTAAAAAAATATCTAGGTGATGAATCTAAATATTTCCATTTAGATGGGATGGTAGTCATCAGTTAAAGGCAATCATGGTGCATTCTGACATTTTAATTTCAGGTTCAAACCCATTATTTATATAATTAGAGAATTGTCCAGTCAGCCAAACTGTCTGATTTACACATCTTGCCAGTGTGTACAGTTTTTTAATAGATACACCTATGCACACCGCTTAGAGAATGTAGAAATGAGGTGCAAAAATTGAAAGCTGCTTGGAAAGTTTGATCTTGGTTAATCTCTTCCTCCTAATGATGTACTTTCAAGTATTACTCATATGCACAGTGGTCATCAGGTTTGTATTTATTGTGGAGATTGGACTCTGCACAGTTTTCACATAGGTTGTTGTGGTACCTAGTTTAGTTATGAATATATTGCTGCATGCTTTACTTCGCTCTTTGTTCTGATTTTGTTAGCTGTGTTCTGAGAGAGTTTCAATTTAAATTGAAACAGCATCTGTTGGAATGAACTCTCCTGGCCAGGGTTTTTCTGGTCAACAAAATGTTTGACCATCTTGCAGAGAATGAAGCAGGCTGCTCTGTGGGAGATGTATGACTAAAATTTGGGCTACTGTTTCCTAAGAGGGTATGGTTGATTTTGCTGTATGGTCTGCACAGGGCTGTCTATCCAGCCTTGAGAGACGTTCTCATACTGCCCAATCACATATCCGTTATGTTGATTAAGGAATGATAATATTTTGCTCTGAAGGGAACCCTTTGCAGCCTTGAAATGAAAGGATGGAAGGCAGGACATGTTCTTCTGAGTGAGAAGAAATGGGGTGATGCATATGTGGAGCGATCTGGAGGGAGGGAGAAATAAAATAGGCACTTCAAGCAAGCTATTGCTAAATGTAACAGTCACAGCATTTTCCTTTAGAGCCGTTGCACTGTTAGCATCTGTCGTAGCATCTAGCTCATTATAAAGTGCTCGTCTTTGCCTTGATTGTGAAGGGCATTCTATGAAACCCAATTCTATTCTGCTCTTAACAATAAGCTGACTACCCTCCCGTCCAGGCATGTCTAGCATCCATGCAAAACTCCTGAATGCACGTGTGAAAGTAGGTAGAAGGTTTAGAATAGGTTATTAAAATGTAGAACCATAATGTGAGTAAAGAAGATTGGAAGTATAAAAAAAGGTTTTACACCTGGAAGTTATTATAGTTATTTAGATTGAGCGAGAATAATAACCAATTGTTTTCTAAGATGTATGACACATTTATGAAAAACCTTGAAGGATAAATGGATCTTTTTAGTATGCTACTTCCACAAAGGACTCTATGAATAAAATAATAGTGAGAGAACTCTCAGTGGATGCTGAATACTGCTAATTGATGAAATTATTACTTATTACACTGCAACTCAACTCTGCTTAGAAACACTATTTTCTGTATGATTTTTTTAAAATGACAGCTGAAATGTAAGAGGCTTTGTATTGAAAGTGAATAGTGATAATTTCTTGATATCTTTGAAATGAAGGATATTTCAGTGATGGTTAAAACTGAGAAAAGTGATTTTTGATTTTTTTTTCTTGTTAAGCGCTCAGATCATGGAATATTGCTATGGAAATAAAATTAAATTTTCTGAAATCAATAAAGTAGACTTTATGTGGATTTATGAGGCATTTAAAAATAATTGTAAGTATTAATATTTATAACAAAGCAGTCAATTATTTGTGTCAGCAGTTTTCATACTATGTCACACGTTAAGGTTAAAAATTACATTTGTGAGATAGGGTGTAGCCATAACATTTAGAAAAACTAATTGTAAATTAAATCAGTATTGGAGAAGTACTCCATGACTTACTGCTCAGGGCAAAAATGGGAATGAGTACCAGATTTGACTTTTATTTAGTACTGATGACATTAAAGCCCACTGTCTGTCTTGGTGTGTCCATTTAGGTCTATCTATTTAAGAAGTGTTATTAGTAATTGGTGCAAGAATCTTTGCACAAACCATCATGTGTAGTGTAATATTTTAGAAAGTAACTACAGGTCAATGCAAGATCTGATTTCAGCCTTAACAAATATGTTTATCAGTATTAGAAGAATACCTCCCTCCCTGTTAGTCTCGACAGTCTTCAGAATCTGAGGCACAAAGTAAGCTTGTGCAAATCTACTCACATGCTTGTGTGTGGGTGTGTGTTTGTGCTAATGACAGGAACATGAGATGGGATATTAGAGGTGGTTCCCACACTTACTCCACTTCCATTTTAAAGCTGTGTTGGATACTGCTTTTTTTTTTTCAGTTCCAAGTGAAAATGCAAAATTTAAAAAATTTTAGTAAGCCCTTCAAAACAGATGGAAGTGAGAGAGTGACAAAAGATTCAGGAGGGAGAAAAACCGAAACAAGATAACCACAACAGAAGTTGTTCTAGAACATTAGTGACAAAATGCAGAAATGAAGTGAATACAGAACAGAAAGAATGAAAATATTATTTCTTCTCAAAAAACCTAGTCTGAGTAAAATGTCAGCAGTAGCCAATACTGTTGACTACTGAAGGACCATTTCCTTTTTGTTATGGTGCGATTAAAAGAGTTTTCAGAAGACTGTGGAATATTTGTTCTTAAAGCAGAGTAGCTTGCATTCTGCCAAACCTTGGGAGGAGATAAGATGAATTGGTTCAGGAATCCCAAGAGGTATGTAGCTCAAAAGCAAAGTTAATTCATTTTTAACTCCCAGCACAATGTTCGCTATGCACTTAATCAGTGAGCCCTTGGAAAACATATAGGCAGTCTTGAGAGCTGAGTCAAAACACTTAGTGTTGGAAAAGTGTTCTTGTCATACTTACTCTCTGATTTGCTCTTGTAATCTTGGCTGAACAGCTAATCAGCTCGACTTCGTCCAGGTTTACCTTGCATCCTGGTCAGTGGACGTCAGGAACATGGGAATGAATATCCTCTCTTTCTTTCCAGGGTGACTCAAATAACCATTAGACTATTATGCAAAAGTGGCTGCTCTTGTAGTTTCCTGTGACTCTTCCCCCTTTTTCCTGTTTCAAATAGAAACTAGGAGACTCAGGTGTTTGAGTAGAGGTAAGCTTTTAAACTCAGAGCTTCAGGCTGAGAACCATCATGCTACAGGAATGTCTGTGCAGAGGCTGCCAGTTGGTATGTAAGTCCAGGTGGCTGTGTGGCTGTGCACCTCTTGTCTGGTGTTTCAGTACACCCAATAGGGGCATCCTGCTTTGCATGCTGGCAGCTATGAATCCCTTCCTCAGTTGCTGTAAGAGGAAACTAACTTAGGCACACAACTTCCACTTCTGGAGTTAGTAATTTGCTTTACTTGAAACACTTACCTGTCTGTGAAGGTAGGCCTTTTTCTCAGGAAAAAGTGGGCAAGCACTACATAAAAGAAGAGCTGACCAAGCTCTTCCAAGACAAGAGAGTCAGGCTGAAAGAGATAAAGACCAAATCCACATTGGATTGTTGGTTCTTCTGGCATGTTTCTGAAACTCTCAGGTGAAGAGCAGGAAGCTAGCTAAAGCCCTTATATAACAGTTACCTGGGTACTTTGCATTGTTTCTAGTATACTAAATAATGTTACAGCTGTTTCTTTCTGTTACTCTGCAGTATTTGCTCCTGCTCATACCAAACCATAAAAAAAGGGATGCTGATCTGAGACAAGTGTTTGTTAGTATTTTCATCCTAGTTGTAGTCTAGGGAAGAGAGCTTTGTCCTGTCAGTAAGGCAGGAATTTTGTTTTTGCAGAAGTCCAATACTTAATCTTTTCTTCGTCTTGGAATCCAAAACTTTAGAATCATTATAGTATGTTTGTAGGAGAACTACTTAACTACATTTTCAGAAAACCTTACAAATTATATGTATAAAAAATTATTAACTTTTCAGAGGTCTCATGGCAGAAATACAATTTGGCTTAATAAGTGAAAGAGATGGAAAATAGTTCTACTACATACAACACCCTTTAGAAAGTATTTTAAAAATAAGTTTTCCATGTAGGCATGTGACAAAGTATGATAGATCACAATCCAAATGTTTGCTGGCATGTTTTTGGATTGGGCAGCCTAATCTGATTATAGGAATTTTTTAAGAGTATCACTGCTGCCTCCAGCACCCACATTCAATAGTATTTAATGTCAGTAAGATTTAAAAAATCCAAATTGTTGCATAAGAGCAAAGAACTCCAAGGAATTGCTTTGTATTCCCCATTATTGATCTGTGTTCGGTTGTTATCTATAACGCATGTGTTGCCCTATGTATTTATGGAATGTCACATTACTTACAGATGTCACCATGGGATCACTGTGTGCTTCTGTAAAAGAATACAATGAAAAAAGACAAGGAAAAAATGGCAACAGTTTTGTTTTGCCTTACTTGCATGGGCTGTCAAATTTTATTGCTTGAAAATTGGCTGTGTTATTTTTTTCAATTATCAGACATTTAATATGTGACTTCACATATTCCTGTTTATAGTATGTAATTAACAGATCCTTCACATTTCCTTTTTCCTTCTACATGCTTATTTTTTATTTTCCTTTTTGACTAGGATGCTCTGATGTATACACAAAGTTACTAGAAAATCAGTAGTTCCTTTGTGCATTTTGTATTTCACCACTGTATTAAAAAAATGCTGCTGAATTTTTTTATGGAAGTTTTCACATTAGTTCCACATAGGTAACTTTACTTGTTGCATCTTAATGTTGTGACAGATTTAGAAAGTCAGTACTGATAGTTGGCATGTTCTTGGAACGAATACAAATGTTCATGTGTGTTTCAAGCACTGAATGTACTAGATCTTTTGGATGTGTATTGTCACTCTCATCCATGCATTTCAGGTTCATTTATTGGACTTTGAAAAGCACCTTTTAACAAAGTTTTCAGAACATTGCTTTGCTCAGCTAAAATTAGTTCCGCTGATTTTTGCCAATGATTAAACTTAAAGCAGAAGTAACTTTTAATGCTAATTTCTCTCCTATGATCAAAAACCAGTAGAGCATTCGCTTTTCACTGACGTGTCTGTAATACAAGGTTGGGGTTTGGTTAAGCAAACACCTGCAACTGAGACTTCAATTGAGGGATTCAGTTATGGGGATACAATGGCCTATTTTTGGTTTTGGCACCAAGTTTATTTCCAAAGGCAACTGAGGTTCCTTTCTCTTTCAATCTGTTTGTCTTGCAGAAAAGAAGTGAGACATAAATGTACGTGTACGATAATGATCCTTTTTGCTGTGAGATATTCATTAAATGACTCTCCATATGAGTGAGCAGTTAAAAATGTTGTTTAGTATTCCTTATGTAACAGCAATTTGAAGTGCGGTGATTTGAGGCATAGAAAAATATTATAGTGGGGTAACCAAAAACTTCATTATACGTGATACAAACGTAAATATTTTCTGAAGCTTTAACTTCTGATTTGTAAAGATGGAAGATATTTTTATTAGGAAGATGAAAAAAAGATCACTTTGAGTGTAATCTGTTTCACAGACTGTGGAGACCATGCATGTGCTTGCTTTTAAAGTAACAACAGTCATGAAGCTAAGAATCAAGGCTGTGATGTGGTGCTCTGTTTTTTTGCACTTAGCCAATTGGTTGGATGATTAAAGATGCTCCAGTTAGTGAGAAAACACATTAAAATGTAAAATTTAAGTGTAGGATAGTGGCACCAAATTTTAAAACCTTATACTTTTAAAGGCTGGAAATTAAATAATATTTTAATCAAAAAGATGAATACATAATAGTAAATTAAACTCTTAAGTAAATCCATGAGCACTGCACTCAGCTACTTCCTTCTCTGAATCTGCTATGTTAACCGTAATAGCTTTTGATGTTGTGTTGTTTGTAGTGTGAAAATGTGATCTTATCACAGAGCAGGGTGTTCCTGGGGAAGCCTCAGATCTGAGAACTTTATTTTATGCCACTATGGAGTTTGAGCCTGCTTTAAGTTGTGTGGCTTTTAATGTATATCTGCTTGTGTTAAATATGTGAACAATTCACCAAATGCTGTGATACTATTTGGATACTTAAGCATGGAGGGTGACTATTCACTTCATTTTTCCCTGTGAGGGTCAAGGTGCTTCTGCAGAGATCAGTTGTGTCAAGGAGGTAGCACGCAGAGTTCCCAGCAGCCTAATTTACCACCTAGAGCTCTCCCAATAAGGAAGAGTGGTTGGTATCTATGGGAAGCAAGTAACACTTTTTGTTTTCTGTTTTAATAAACCTTTTAGAATTTACAGCAAAGCCTAGCACAAATGTGTTGCTGAGGTAGAGAAATCAAGCTGCTAATCTGAAAGCTAACGTTATCAATAAAATTAGGTAAACCATGTTTCGGGTTGCGTAATGTCACTACTTTGTTAATCTGTAATGTATTAACTTGCTTATGTAAGGAAGTGTGTGAGGTGTACCACACTTCTGTTAATGTAAACACATTCGTAACTAAGGCTTTCCTGACTTTTGTGGGGGTGATTTAGAAAACTGCTCATTTTGTTAAGAGGCAGTATTTGCATACTGCAGGGAAGTCTGAGGACTGTGAAAATAGATAGTGGTAAAACTGGTTGGGAAACCCTGCTTCCTATGTATCTAGTAATCGTTCTAGGACTACACCTCTAGGATGATATACAGCCTTTAATATTTAGTGAGAATAAGACTATTCTTTATCCTGTAATAATATCAGAGCATAAGGAGTGCAAGAAGCTGCAAAGGTGTTATGTTCTGGGGTAGAAGTAGTCTGTTTTACAGGGAAATCTAAAGCTACATGGAAATGTAAACATGAAGATGTAGTACAGTACCATGCTAAAGGCAGTGACCTGTCAGTGCTCTGCTAAAAGGTGCTTACCGCAAAATCATCCTTTGGTCTTAAGAGTTCCTGCTCCGTTTTGAGAGTCTGAGCTTGTCTGGCTGTGGTGGGTTGACCCTGGCCACTACAGTGGCTCAGACAATAAAAAAGTCTTGTGATTAAAAGTGGAGTCTTTTCCCAGGTGTGTTTGAGCACTGCCCCCCCCACCCTGATGTGCACACCAGGATTCAGGATTAGGCCCCAGTCCCTTGAGCCTGTTGGCTTCTTGGCCACTGTCTCACAGGAGGCTGCAGCTACTCTGGTGTGTTTCCTAGTCACAGGCTGCCTCTCTGCACAGAAGTGGAGCCCCATCTTCAACTCTCTGGACCTTGAGGACTCTGAAGATATCATAATAATGTAAATTACTGGTTCTTGGGCATGGATACAGAAGGTCACCTGGAGAGTTTATCCTTGTTGAGGGAGATTAAAGGGTTATGGCTTGTCACGCTATGATATACCATAACCTAAACGGGTTCATAGTCAGCTTGTGACTTTGCTCACATGTGCAGCATTTGTCTCAGTGACAGAAAACATATTTTGGGGATTTCCCTTCTGAATCCTATGCTATCTGGAATCCTTTCTGGTTCTAGGCTGACCACACAATTCCCCTGACATCTGTGGTCACTTTACATTTCACCAAGTTTTCTCAGGCCTTTGTCACCTCACAATTAAACCAGGCCTCAGCTACTGTAAAAGCACAGTCTTTTGTCCTTTTTGAAATTTTTGGATGAATTCCGAAGATGTTTTATCAACTAGGTTCTATAAATTGTTTGTAAAGATTCTCATCAATTCAGATCTTCAGTAAGCAAATACATATTTGACACAGGTATTGATTTATGAGATATTCTATCATATATAAGTGTAAGGGAGATATTCACATTTTTCAATATTCTTTCAGTAATGAAAAATAACATAAAGCTAGCTTCTGGAAGATATAACACCATAAATACTTATTTTTTTTAAATCTTGTTTATCTTTTAGTATTACAAATGCCTAGAACTAGAACTTGCTCTTGCTCATCAGGTAATGAAACTTTCACTTGTAATAGTTAGGGACCTTACATGGTTAAAGTGCTGCATCTGTTAGTGCTTCATGTAGTTTTCCAAAGGGCAGAATAGATGTGAGAGGTAAAATGTGAAGTAGGCAATTCAAATAAGATATTAATAGGAAGAGTTTATACCTTATCTTAACTGATATGATTTTTAAACAACACTCATTATTCTGGGTCATCTAATCTCATGAAAACAAATACTTCTAGCTTGAGTTCTTTGGTCTTTGACTGACTAACAATAATAAAATTAGTTTCATGTTTAGGTATACTAGAATATATTGGGGGGAAAAAATGGTTACTTGTTTCTGTCAGTGAATTAACACTTGCATAGCTTTGAAATTAATTGTTTAGTATGCTCATTACTCTTAGAAAAAATAAATATGTTCTCATTATGTTCACTTGGTGAACATATGTATCTTGCAATACATTTAATGTTACTTGCTGTGAGGGAGATTACAACTCTTTTTAAGGAAATTGGGTAGATTAATGGAATGGGGTGGGTTAAATTGCTCTCCACATGCATTCCCTAGCATGCCTAGCCTACTCCTGAATTTTAATTGATATATAAAAGAACTTAGCTGAGGATGCTCTGTGAAGCAACTGGAGTAAACCAGGATATAACTTGTGTATTGCAGGGGTTGTGCTAGGTAAATGTGCTATATGCTAAAACAAAGCAAATAACATGTAGGACTACGTTGAATGCCTGTAATCATAGTCTGCATGTGAACTGTTGTAGTTTCAGCAGCTTCATTGCAGCCGTGTGTATTGATCTGTGGTGAACTTCAGCAGGTGTTTTGGGGCTGTTCATAAGAAACTCCGAACAAGCTAGAAAAAGTGGACAGAATCCATGAAAAGAACAAATTCTTACTTTGTTTTAGTAAGAAGTCAATACAGTTTTAATACTGCAGCCTGTGAAGAGGGTTTTTCTGATTCTTATTCTAGCTTTGAATTACCAGTAACAAAGATGAGGATTACTAAGTATACCTGGTGCACCTCATTGGTTTCAGTAGGAGGTCTCCCAGAAGAAGAGTAATCCTAACCATAGAATTTTTACCAAATTTCTTCTTTTAAATGAGTTAAGGTACACATAAGCAAGACACCTTGCTAAGGTTGTTACTTTGGGGGAAAAAAATGAAAGCAAACAAACAAAACCAAACAAACAAAACCACACAAACAAAAACATCAAACAGACAAAACAAACAGAAAACCCAAACCAACCAAATACAACGAACAAAAAATAAAACAACCCCCCCCAAACAAACAAAAAACCAAACCAAAAAACACACAAACAACCAAAACCTGAAGACTTCAATGCTTTGTGCTTCAAAGAAAAACTTTCAAAATGTGGAGTAACGTCATATATTTTACACAAGACAATGCTAGGCAAGCAGGAATTTTTGCTGACTGCCTTGAAGCTACTGCAGTCCTGCCTGTGATGTAAATTGTACTATTTTCCTTAACAACGTCCCCTCTCTGCTCTTCCTCCTCCTTCTTCCCCCCAGCTGGTGTTGGAGTATTCCTAATAAGCATAGTGCTTCCACAACTTTATATTTTATTTTGCCAACTATGCATTTAATTAAAAATCATATTTAATTGCAATAGCTTCTTATGATTTCAGCTAAAAGTGTGGCTGTATGAGATGGGTATAAAATGGATGTAACACTTTTAATGAAATTAAAACTGAAATTCAATTTCTATACCAGAATTTTATGTTTGAGCATATGCCAAACCGGTCTTGATTTACCTGAAAATGCTGTATCAGAAACAGGACTCTGAACTGCAGAATGCATCCTGCCCAAATGACTGCCTTGAAATCACTTATTTGGAGTAATATGAATTTAAATTAATGATAAATTATTTACTGTAATATAACATGGTGTTTTAAAACTTTTACAGCCTTTTCATTAATAGATGATAGTAATGATTAGAGCTAGTACTTTTGCATAGACTTCTTAATCATAGCCTTTAAAGTAGAAGCTGAGCAATAAACATCTAATGAATAGCTTATGGCAAGTTTATTCTCAGAAGCTGTGTTACTGTGTTGGCACAGATCAACATAGCTATTTATCACTAAATTCTCAAAATTTAAAAACTGTAGCTACCCCTTATATATTCTAGTCATTCTCAAGGTACACTACATATGAGTAGAACATTTTAGGATACTTGCAATATAAAAATCTGTATTAGTCATAATGGATACTTTGCCTTTTAGGGACAATGTAATAAGGCATTAAGCTATTCCTAAATATTTTTTAGCTTATAATAATCTTTGTCTTTTAAAAGACATAAAAAATCATTGTCTTGGATTGTTATTAAGTGGAATTCCTGAAGATAGTCGTATTTGAAAGAATCATCTGCAGAGTCATGACTGCTTGGTTTTCTTCCTAAAGTGAAGCCTTCAGCGTTGTGTAAAGCTACAAGCTACTATGCATGTTGTGCAGCTGTGCCCCAAGTATGTACTCAATGTGGGCTGAATTTGCTTCTATGTACTTACTCCTCGTCTATATCTTTCTACATCAACACAGTATCTAAATAGATTCCTGCAAAAATACAGCAGTGTAATATTGTGACTTGCAGCCATTAATGGTAATGCATTTATAGCTACTTTAATGAAATAAATGTGGCCGTTCATG
This sequence comes from Actenoides lindsayi, assembly GCA_025331215.1. Taxonomy (NCBI): domain Eukaryota; kingdom Metazoa; phylum Chordata; class Aves; order Coraciiformes; family Alcedinidae; genus Actenoides; species Actenoides lindsayi. The sequence goes on from WTSP01012124.1 coordinate 76,793, forward strand.
TGAAATGCTAAATATTTAATTCATAGGTTCTCCACTGCTATACAAATAGCATCTTAATGTGATATCCAAAGTTCATAGTACTCTGAAAAGTGATGTATTATGTATCCACGTCCTCCATTGGGGAACTTGAGTCTTGTTTTTTCAGAATCTGGAGAGATCAAACAAGAGCTCATCTGGCAAGAATGAAAACTTACGTAGCAGAATAAGCATGAGATTGGGGCAAGTACGATCAAAGATGCCCAAATAATTCTCTTCACCAATGAGCTCTCGCCATGGTTAGATGGATAGTGTGAATGAGAGATTGAGGGTCTCAGGATTCCTTTCTTGCGTGTCCAAGATGGTTTATTTTTGTTTAGTTGGGTGCATACATTAAGCGTTAGTTGTAATGCTCCCTCTGGAACTTTCTTCTCAGTAATTTTCCACTTACTGGCTGACCTACCTGAATTTATTTGTTGAATTTACTAAATGTCTGACTAGTCATAAGCTGCAGAAAACCAACCAGGGAACTGAAATGAATAGGAAGAAAACACCCTCACTAATTTTCCTTTCTGACAGTTTAACAGACCCACAAGCATTTACATTACTTTCTCATTTAGGCAGTTACCTTCTGAGCTTTTTTTTAAGCACCAGGGACCTCTAGCTAGAACAGTCACCTTGGTCAGCAGTCCAAGATTTAGGCAGATAGTATATTATTTAGATAGTGGGAACATAAACAATTTTTACATTGTATATGTGATTTAGAATGTCCTGTGCCAGTTTTATTTCAGATTTAATTCTGGGACATGCTGCGCTATGTAGTCCTTTTAGATTTCTGCAACTGTTGCGCTTGGAGCAATGCTTCTGCTGCAGAATTCCAACAGGAGCAAACATATGGGGATTCTTCCGTCCTTGGCTTGCCCCACCATTTGTTCCACGTTTTAAACCAACTGGTGCTGTACCCAGTGGAGTACATCTGTTACAGTTTATTACTAGAAATTTGCAATTCATTTCGGTTTGCTAAAATAATTATAATATTCATGGCCAAGAGTACTGCATTAAGCAATTACAAAAGAGAGTAGGGAAATTTTTTCTAAAGTGTATGTGGGATTGAGGATTTACTGCCCAGTTTGGGTGATTTGGGTACTCAACAGCCCATCACCAATGAGTCATATGTGCTCTGACAGTTGAGTTTGATCACCCTGAGACTTTGAAGTAGCAACTGAGATGCTGTAAGTGACATCCCTTATGTGAATGTCCCTACTTGGTGTTAATTAAGAATTAAATAAATTAGCATAAGCCACCACTGAATGCATTTGGTTGCCACATCTTGCCTGAGGTCCACAGCTGGGGAGCACCTAGAAATAGAGCAGAATCTTCACTGCTGCAATTGCAGAGACACATCCATTAACACCCTCTACCTCTTCCTGAAAGTCAACAGCGTGTAGGCTGCTAAACAGTCTATACCTTTTTGAGTGTTATACACCACTTTTTGTCTCTGCTTCAAGCAAGCTGGGGGTTATTGTATTGGGCTATATTGTTATTTTCCGGTAGAATTTCCAAGCAGGTGAGATTTCTGTTTTGTGGGGAAAAAGGGATCACTGATTAGTCCACAGTAAGCATTAAATAGTTGATTAGAAAATGATCCCTTTGCATTTTTTTATTTAAAGCCCCCATAAATATCAGCACAATAAGATCTTATTACAGCAGATTAATGCTGCATCATTATAACCTGGTCAAGCAGGCTTTTAAAGTAAGGAAGCATCCTGAAAGAATGTTCATAACCCCATCATCCTTACCATGTTCAGCCTTTTTTTTGGTAAGTCTTACACATCTTTGGCATAGAGTAACAGAGTAAGGACCCTATTCACCACAGTGGGGAACTATAGTGCTAAAGTCAAGGGGTTTTTTTAAAGGAAAATGTACAAAACCAATTCCAGGAGTTATAACCATATGCCTGTTTTGGTTTTCTATCACAGACCTGAGTCTGAACTGTTGCTTGCACACTATTCACACTCACCTCTTGAACTAAATGAAGTCAGTTTTATTATGGAGACCTGATTTTTGCCCGATTTGAAAAAGAGCTTGGGTTCCAAAAAGCTGATTTTATTTTTTTTTTACGCTAGTGTAATGAAGGATATTATAAACTTCATTCTGCCTGTGTTGTCAGACCATCACTGTCACTTAAAAATCTGCCTATATTCCCAGCATTTGTTTGTGTCCCTTCAAATGAAAGCATTGTAAGAGAAATGAAGTTGAGTCATCAGCTCACTAAGCGTAGAAGCAGGTTCTTGTGAAGGAGAAGCTAGAAATTATACTGAAATGATGAAACATCCAGAAATAACTCGGATCCCTTAAAATATTTTTGCTTGTTTTGCTTTACAAGTGTTACTTGGAGTGATATAATGAAGCAGAATTATGTGTTTCTATATGCCGTACATAACAAACATCCGGGAATGGAAATCATTATCATGGCCACTAAATATAATTCTGCTTTCTAGCAGTCCTAGAAATGTCTTTAAATATTCATAATCTAAGTGGTGTGGACATACAAATTAGTATGAAGTTGGGCTATACTGTTGAGTAATTGTGTTTTGGTTTTGCATAGCACTATAAATAAGTGTATGAGGTGTGATTTAAGAGGCTTTGAATTTTTTTTTGAAATTTTATCTATATTAATATTTTATGTTCTCTCTCTACAGAACATTCTGGCTTTAAATCCCCGAAAACAGATGCATGCAACTCTTCGTTCAACTGCCGCAAAGAAACAAGTCAAGAAGCAATGGAAAAGGAATTCTGACAAAAGCTGTTCAGTAAGTACATGTTTATTATTGCAGCTGGAACATGCAATAAATCACTGAGGCTGAAATCTCAGCTGTATGAGAAGTTAAAATTTGAGTTTCATGTGTTGTTCCGTAGCCCAGTTTGGCTACAGTTACTTTGTGATGATCTGTTTACTTTTCAGAACTCAGTATGTGCCATACCTTTTTTATTTTTGGTGATTTAGTACATTTTTGATGCAACTCTTTCCCCTTTTGTTATGGAGTTTGATCTGTCCCAAGAATCAAGCAGTTATCACAGATGGCTCACCACCTCTCGGTCCCGCAGAGCTGCTTGCTCTCGCCAGCGTCAGCTTCCTCTCTGCCACTTGCTCCTTTTCTTTCTGTTTTCCAAGAGTAACACTGGGTAGAGCAGCACTTCACTATCCTTTCTGAGACTTTCAAAGGTAATTTTATTTCAGTATAGCAGTAGGGGAGCCCATCATATCTCCTTTTTTATTTACATATGTATATATAGAGTTGCCTATACATACGTACTATATATGATGGTCATGTGTATGTTACATATAAATACATAAAGCTTAGATTAAAATATGGCTCTGGATTTTAAATTTCGTGCATTGTATTTTTCAGGAAATAGGTGGGTTTAGAATAAATATTTTTTCAATATAAACTGTCTATATTCTTCAGTATTTCTGCCATTAGATATAATTTTCTCTCTAGGTATTTAGATGCCTGGTCTCACTGTGCTATTTGACTAATCCTATCAGAATTTGTTGTCTCTTTGATCTCTCATCTGATTAGGTTTGTGGTGTTTTTACTGTCTTCCTGCAGATTCTCTTAGATAATCCTCTGAATTCAAAAGTTTTTTTAGGTAGAGTACTACTACTACAACATCTACAAACTGTTTTCCTTATGGGTGTAATATTATGGTGTCTTTTCATAGTGCTATCAAAATATCTTCTCCCACTAAGCAGGAAAAGTTAAGTTATTATTCACTTCTAATTAAAAAACAAACAAACTACCCTGAAACAGTAGTACACAAACCAAAACAAAAACCCCACAAAGTTCTTCAGTTTCTCAAAGTCACAAAATCCAGTTTGACCAACAAATAATTGCTGGGAGGAGCAACCCAGTGTTTCCTTAGCATTTCAACTATAGTATAGCTTCCTGTTTTGTAGCATTGATTATAAGACTCTCTCGCACTGTAGTTGATATTCCTTTTTTCTTATTTTATTTATTGCCTTAGACAATGTTAGAACAACTGGAAACTGCTGTACATTAAAAGCTTCTGTTTGTGAACAGGGATGATTATTTTGGGATGTCTGATGCAGTTATTGCCCACAATGGTCTGTTCCTGCTGCATAGATAGTTAAGCTGCTCAGCAAGCGGCTCCTGGACAGCTGCAGTTTACATCGTTATGTTTTCAGGCAACCTGAAATCAATACTAGGCTGTAAACTCCTCTGTTGTCAGAAACTGTTTATTAGGAAGTTCGGGTATCCATGCAGCAAGGCAGCTAGGTACCTGTGTAGTAGCCTTGATTAGCTGTTCCAATGTAAATTATTCTACTTACTGAACTTCAAACTATAGCATACCTGTATGTATCTTCCTAATGGGTGTGCTAATGCACATTTTCTAAAGCTTCTAGGTGTTAAGATCACTCCTGATTATCTCTTAAACTTTCCCTCATATCAGCCTTTTATATAAATTTTTGTATTCATTTTATTCGTAAAATGTTTGATATTTGAAGGATTTTCTTTGTAAAATCGTTGTAAATTGTAAAAATGCATTGCTTTTTAGAATTGTCTCTCTTTCCAAGTTCCTGCTCTTAGCTATGTGTGTGTACCTCATGGTGTCTAAAATGTTTTTGAATCCCTAAGGTCTGAGCTTCTTGGGCAGTGCAAACAGCACCAATTGGGGGTTCATCGCTATCTTGTGCATCTTGGCTGGATTTTCATTTAAAAATGAATTCAGAATTTGTGAATGTTGTCAAATATTGCAGGATGATGTTTTGGCATAGGTTTGCAATCTAATGAGCAGCTTGATTTTATAGTTCTACAATACTGCATGGAGATCTGTGCATTTATTGGGACCCTGCACTGACAAAGATCTGCTCAGGGATTGCAGTTTGCAGGGTTAAAGGCTAGAGATAACTGTACGCATACTCACCTTCATCACAGATGGTTCTTATGCTGCATATTATGAGTTATTTGGTATAAATGTCACATTATTTAGTTTGCACGTCATGATAAGAAATGTAAAATACAGTAAGAAACAGTAAAGGCATAGGTCCTTATTTTTAGGCCAGTAGTGGTCCTAATTTTTAGAACTGTCAAACTGTGCTTTACTCATAAATATGTAGCTTACTTTTCCTGTGCGTGATTTACCACACTGCTTACTATTCTGTCAGAAAAAGCCCTACAAAAAAAATCAAACCTAAACATTTGTTTGGTGTCCCATTACATAAAAGGCATTAGGAAAAAAAGAGAGACATTTTACATTCTCCAGGTGATTGTTGTTGAGTGGTTTTAATAAACAAAGAAAAAAAAAAAAGAATCCTATCCTACTTCAAATAAGAAAGCTAATATAGGAAAGGAGACATTGAGCACAATTTTCTGTTCTGGTCCAAAATGCCCTTGGCAATAAAGTTTAGGCCTGCAAATGAACAGGTCAACCTCTGTTTGAAGTCCAAAGGAAGTATACTTGTTTGCATTTCCTTACAATTTCAGTTTGTCTCTTAGCTTTGAATTCTTTTAAAGTTGTATTGATGCTGCCTTTGCAGAATTACTGTTGGAGGGAAGGTGGGAGTATGAAAATACAAAACTAATTAAATTAACAGCCCTCAAAACTCGGAACAAAAGCTGCATCTGCTGAGGCATGCACACAGTGACTTTATAATGTCTAATACACTTCCAGATGGCAGACTTACATATTTCCTCAGAATAATTACACAAGTGAAATTTTAACTCCTAGCCTGCTCTGAGACACTTTGGGTTGCCCATTAAATGAGTTTTGAAGTGGAAACTGTCAGTATCTTTCCTCAGCATTGGAAAGCATTCTCCTAAAGGAAAGTTCAATTATACTTTCAATGAATGCTGCTGTTTATTTACTGTGCTAGCAACCAAATATTACTGTAAAAATAATTTATAGCTGTGGGTGCGAGATCAGTCAGCTTTCCTTCAGGAATTTGAACTCAGGGATTTTATCAGGGCAGTAAACTCTTTATTGCTGAGTCACTCTCCGTAACAGTGCTAAACTTAAGCATTAACACTCTAGTTGCTTCTGAGTCATGCTGGGAGGTGGTATAAACAGATGCTACTAGTCTGTCTGGGGAAACAAAGGTTTCTGTTGGTCGGAAGAAATTAAAAATTGAAGATTTTTGAGATGGCTATACTAATAGTAAATCTTGGAGAAGGAAGCAAAATTTTGATCTCATGGAGTCATTAATTTACAGATAAAAATAAAGCAAAAGAATGAACTGTGGAAGCTGTGGAGACTTGCTTTGATTTCAGGGTTTTCCAAGGTAGCTCAGGATTGTTTAGACATCTGATTTATGCTTCTATTTGTAGTTTCTAACTCTGTATAATTCTATTTCAGTATGTATTCTTATGCTTGGTGACAGTTAAATCATGAACTACAAACATCCACATCATGAGCTTTTGCGTTATACTAAGCACACTGAATTCCTTACTTTCTGAATAGGATTTCTAAGCGTTATAGGACAAGTTCTGCTTTTATCTCGTAAACATGTGGGTTTGTCATTTTAATGAAATTCACCTCTGCAGTTTTTATACATTCACTTGTCACTGGAGGATTCAGTAGGATATTGTAGTCCAGCCTTTTTTTTTTTTTGTAATGAAACCTTGGAGATGTACCTAGTAAGGGTAGATGAGAAGATGATAGAAACCCACCTATGTATTCAGACTTTGTTCCACTTCTGCATTTAGAAATCATAGTAATAATGGCTCCAGATGGAAGAGTTGGAAGTATTTCAACAAGACAAGAAAGGTGAAAAGGAAATGGGGTTTAAATTGGTTTGTAGTTAATTGTCATAGCCTGTAACAGTATTGATTTTCTGGCAGTAGTAGCATTGTTCTTTCTCCTTACATTTGCTAAGCCTGATCAGCATTGTGCAACAAGATCCTCTCTTCCTTGAGCAGAATAATTTTTAAGCTCAGCTGGTTTTTTTGCAGGAGCATCAGTTTTGGGCAAGAGTCTTTAACCGTTCTATAGTTCTTTCCAGCCATTAGAAACAAACAGATTCTTCATCTTTTTTTTTTTTCTGTGCAACATTATGGTGCAACTACCAGATTACTACGTGCTAATGGTGGAGAGTGAGATCTGCAATTCATTGCAATATGTAATGGGTCATCTTGCTCTTTAAATCCAGAGGACAAGGTTACTACTCCCTTAAAACAGCAGTAATGAGTTTGTTAAAACTTCAAACTGCTTTTCACTTGTATTGTATTTCTGTGGCTGTCACTGCTATATGTGAACATTTGTAAAAAGGAATTCTTATTAAAAAAAAAAAGGTTTCTAAGTACCTCTTGGTGTACAAATGTCCAAGCTTGCATAGAAAAACCTATAAATAAGATGATTCTTTCTCAGCTATAATCAGTTTGTTACTCTAAGTATTGCCTTCCAGCGAGATGGAAAAACGCCATGTGTTTTTTGTGCCCAATCATTATCACAGCTACAGAATAATCAAGTTAGCAGTTCACAAATAACTGATGGGTTGAAGCAGAAATTGTGCAAATTGCAAACAAGGAGTTATGAAACCCAGTTCACCCAAAGCCTGAAATCAGGAACCTTCATGAATAAATGCTTTTTCAGTGAATAATTTGGCCATTTCCAGGCATGTATTGATGAAAGATTATATATTTATAAATAAAAAATAATCTCAAATATTGTAAAATAGAGAACACTCATTAAAGGAAATCAACTCAATTATCTTTATAATCTAAATGTATAGTTTACCTTTGCAAATATTTATTTTTGACTTCATTGAATATGAATATGCAAGTTTAGCTCTTTTCTGAATGGATATACAATGGCAGATGTCTCTCTAATCGCTGCTCTATTCAAACATTAATTGGTAGAACATATGTAGAATTCTACTAGTCTGAATAGGTATAGGATAGCAGCAGTCTTTTTAATCACATCACTATTCAACCACTAATTGGTGTGATGATTAAGGGACATTAGAGGGAGCACTTTGACATCTGATTCTTTGAACTGATGTCTGCTCCGGCTACACTGTATTCATCGTGGCCAGACTGATTTCTTAAATAAAATGCTCTGATTCCCAAATGTGGAAAATATTGCGTTAGGATCTATTGAGGTGATTAGGGAATTTGAGAATTATTCTTTTATTTAACTAGTGATTGACTGTATATGCACAAACTATTCATATGAATAATACATGGGTTACTGAGTATCAGAAAGAGCTGAGAAGTAACATCAAGAGATTTTCTCTTTTCTCATAGTGTCAATAATTAAATATTAATACACATTTTAAAATGTACCAGTTTAATCATTTAGCAGTCAAATTCCTACTCATGCATTTTTTAGATTAACTAATTACTCTGCATTTTTTCGTATCGATACCATATGCTGACATTTATAACCATTTTACTGGAATAAAGTGGTTTATATGTTTATATATGATATCACTTATACTTGCTCTAAGAAATACATATTATAATTCTTTAATTTTCGGTTTTAGTTTTTGTGTCTTAAGGTATTTTCATTAGAATATCTCAATAGCTCCTAACTTGCCTGACTGCTACAAATTAATCCTTTTATGCACATTTTCTGTGTATCAAACTGTAAATACTAGCTCACGGCAAGTTATGCCAAATCCTTTTTTAGTCCTTTGCAAAAGCTTCCTTCTTACCTTCTGGCTCTTGTGGAGTGCTGTGCAAAACCACCTCTGACCTCTTAACTTCCTCTGTTCAGAGTTTTTCAGGTTTGATGTTGAATCATCCCCCTTCTTACAGAGCGTCACTCACCAAAGATTGTTAATTCCAGGTGTATTTCTGATCTTAACCATTTCAAAACTGACGTGTCTCAGAGTTGCAAATTGTTTGGTTTTACACATACATATATGACAAAATGAAAAATGCTTGTCTGCTGCAAATGTGGTAAGTTTGATCAGTTCATTCCCCTTTATTAAACTGAACAGATCAGAGAGTAGAGATAGGACCAGAAAGAACCTTCAATGTTAAATTTCATTTTTCTGTTTAGCCTTATATTCGTTTAGATGTGGATTTCTGTATGTGCACTTTCCTGTAGTAGTTGGGTGGAGATAAAGGTTCTTTCTTTTGTTATTCTGGAAAAGAGAGCAAGTAACAGGAAGACTAGCTTCTCTTTATTCAACCCCTCTACTCTGATGGTTTTTTTTCTCTTGTAAACTATTTCCTATACTGAAACCAATACTGCTTTTTTGATCTTTCTCTCATAGACCTTTTTCTTGTATTGCTAAAGCCCCATCTCTAGTCTGTTTAGAAGTTCATAAAATTAAAAATGATCACAAGATTTAGGTTGAGAAATTCTAAGTGCTTGAACACCATTTCCTGGAGAAACCTGAGCCATTGTTAGCCTGTTAGTAATTACTCACTTCAGATCTGTTTATAGTGTCTAAGTCCTGGAAGACATCTGCTTACTAGAAGTAAAAGGAGCTGAAAGACCAATTTGCGTGTGAAGGAAGTAGTAAAGCTTGCTGAGTACAGGTAACACTGTCCAGTACTAAGTTGCACTGAATTGTTCCTTACAAAACCTCGATTGTAAATTGTCTGCAACTTTGCTATGCATTTGGACCAAAATTTTCCAAGTACCAATCCGTCAATTCTTTTGTGCACGGCAATAAATTGGTTGTATATGCATATCAAAAAATCCCTTGATTTGAGTATGAATGAACATGTCTGTCTGAAAAGCTTGGTTTTGATCTTTTGGCCTATCTTGATAGCATTCTATTTAAAAATTCACTAGCATCCTTATGCTTTGAAACAAGGATACATAACGAACCAGGCACTGAAAAAGTGTGTTGGTACAACGGAGCTTTCCAGAATGTTTGAAAACGTTATGTTGAACACTTTCTGTGGCATTTTTTATTACAATGTACAGTCCTCAGGTGGAGAGCAGGTAACTGCCTCATCACTCACTGCTCCTTTGCTTACAATAATTAGTATTCTTTGCTTACAGCATTGTCTTGGATTCAGGAACTCCTAAATTTTTGGTGGTGCATCTCGGGAATGATTTTTAAACTTAATGATTTAATTTTTATTTTATAAACTGATATATTGTTTGAGTATGATGTTGAAAATAAATATACTATTCCATCTAGGACTGATAAGTAATAGTTTGGGGATTTTTCATTCTCCAAAGTTGCTAGGTGCTCCTTGGTACAAGAACCTTTCTTATAGTGTATGTACTTCCCATGAAATAGGAACTACTGAGTGGTCTAGTCTCTGGAGCTGTGGTGGTGCCTTGTCGAGGCATTATACCTCTTAGGTTTCTGGCTGCGTGCCTATTCCAGCAGTTCCAGCGGTCTTCAGAAAGCTCTGTTTATCTGTTTTCTGCAGTCACTTCTTCCATCCCCAGTCAGTCATGTTTCATCAGCAACTGTCTGGAGCAGTCACTCAGCAAAACTTTCTGTTCAACAACTTACTCTTCCTTAATTGCTAGATGATGTAGAAGAGGTTTTCTTCTATGGAGCTAAAGATCCTACCACATGCATCCCATTTGAAAATTATCAAGTTGTAATTCAAGTCTTTTTGTATTTTCCTTCAAAAAAGTAAGTTGAAGGTTTCTTGTTCGTGTACCAAGTGAGATGAACTTCATTAACATTGCTAAATCAAATAAACAAATTAGCAAGCATCCAAATGATAGTTGCTTTAAAGGATATGCACTATGCAGGAGAGACAAACTTACCAGTAGAGCGTTGTGTGTTAATAATGCAACAGACAGCAAAAAGATAGTAAGGGTAAAACCAAACCTTTATGGATCAAAATCATGTTAGGGAAGGGTAACAAACTTGTTTCCAGTGTGCTGAGAATATGCTATAGAGTCTCCACACAGCAAGTTTAAATTTGGCTATGGCTGTAAATAGAAATCAACCTAATAGCAGAATCATAAAAATATAGGTTTGAAAGGAATAGTGAGAGAATTTCTGTATTGGGTTAGAACAACATATAGCCTGATATTTCTTGACAGATATTTGTATAACCCACTTCTAAAGGCATATGAAGTTGGAGACTTCTCATTCTTCTTGGTGTTTATTCAAGACAACAACAAGTTTTTCCTAAAATATACTGTATTTTTTGTTGAACCTCAAACTGTTGTATTGTCCTTCTCCCGTCTGAAGAACAATTGATGATTCTTCCCTTTCAGTATTAAATCTGTTATATTAGAGGAGTCCTGTTAGATATCCTTCCAGTTGTCTATTTTTCTTCAACTCTTCTTTGCTGATCATGTTTTCCGAACCTTATTTTGTTGCTTTTATTTGGATTTTAATTTTCTGCATCTTTCTCTAATTGTGGTGGTGAGCACCTAGTAGTAGGAATATTTTCTTTGCCTCACACACTGAACTATTCACAATGTGCTGTTCCTTGTGCAAGAGTGCTGGATTGTCTTGCATTCAGTTTATGGCCTAAATTTGGACCCTGCAGTTTGGCTTGATTTTTAAATTCTTATCTTGCCTTTTGAAATGCTTAATATCTCCTCCTTTCCTGTTTCCCTTATTCCACTAATTATGGTTTTGGTAGAAACCATGAGTACATTCTTCTTTTCCAGCTATCCAAATCACTGGGGTCCTGGGTGAATCATGAAGCATCTTGATTCAGGTCCTTTTTCAGTGATAGAAAACAAGCTAAGGGTTGTTTTTCAGTAAGTTATGCGCTCACTGGATATTTGTTTTATCTAGACTAAATTTTTAATTGGCTTAGGAAAATGTGGCATGGAATACTTATAAAGAAAAGTATACTTGAGATTTGTCATATCTGCCACTTATGATCATAAGTCCATTCATCCTCTTAAGGCTGGAAAATAAGATTGATTTAACTTTGCTTTTATGTCCCAATGTAGACTTACTTATTTTTTTAATATCACATTATCGTTTTTAATAAATGTACTCCATTTTCTCCACTGAGTGCTGTAATTGCTGGTTTTACTCCCTTTTTTTTGTAAAGGGAAGCATTATGTCTGTTTCTTTGGGACTTTTGGAAGCCAAGCTCTCAGGGTTTTTGGGTGCAATTGATAGTGCTCCATGCATTGCTTCACTTAGTTCCTTGATGACTTAGTGATGTATGAACAGCATCTGCCTGATACAAAAAAAAAAATTAAAAAAATAAAATCCCAAACCTCCTTTTTCAGTACCCAAGCCTGCAATCACATGTTCTTACTAAAGTATTATTTTAGCAATAGTCATGACTATACTATGCCATCTTCATAAAGAGAGAGGGGCAAGCTGTGAATAATTCAGTTCACTCTGCATCATTTGTTATTTGCTCTTCTTTCCTGTATGTAACCTGTACTTCTCTTTATTTTCTTCTTACTTCTCATGTATATAGAACTGTTTTCATATTATTTTTTTTTCTTCCTTGGTAATTGTAATTTGCTTGGTGCCTTAGCTTTCTGATTTTATTCCTACAGTGCTTGTGCTGTTCATTTATACTTAGAAATTCATATACTTAGGTATGTTTTTATGATTTTGATTTCCAGGCCATCGAGTAGACATATGATCTTAAAGCTTTTTAGCTTTGTTTTTCTTTGCTCAAAAATAGTTTATCTTTGTGCATTGCTGTCAGTCTGCCCTTTCTCCTGCTTCCCTTTACTTATCAGTGTATCTTTCAGGAAACCTAACAATGTGATCTCAAGTCTATGGAAATTACATTTTCTTAAGTTCATCACCCTCGTTCTGTTACCCTCACAACTTTGTATACTTGGAATTCATTGTAATGCTATTAGGGAGGTGTAAGTCATTATAAGACACTTGACTTTCTATATACAGCCTGTAAACCCACAGGTCCTAATAATGGTGGAGTGCAGGTATTCTTTCATATGATATCTGACAAACCTTATTACTACCAGTCAGAATAAGAAATGTTAACCTAAAATTTTAAATAGTATCAAGTGTTACTAATTCAGGTATCAAACTGAATGGACTTTAGCCTTTAATTTAGGAAATGGGAGAAGTTGTAGAATAGATAATCCCAGAATACAATGTTCATCGGGCTTTTTTGGGGGTTAATTTAATATAACTTCTATATAACAATTACTAAAATTTATTTTATTTTAGAAGACAAACTCAGAAGTGTTTAGATCTCTGAATTGAACTAAACAGCTGAAAGACATGAAGGAGATTGTTATTAATTCAAATATAGAAAAGTTATTTGGAATTTGCATCCCAGCTTCTAAAGAAGAGTTTCAAACTGAACTAGAAAACAACTTCAAAAAGAATATTAAGAGTATGAGGATGGCCCATAAGGAATTGAAAAAATATGGGATTGATGGACAAAGCAGGAAGTACAGAGGGAAAAGGAGAACTTTGAAAAGTAAAGTTGAGTCACACCTGGTAGAAGAAATTAAAACAAATAGTAAAAGGTTATTCAGCTATATAAAACAAATAGTAAAAGGTTCTTAAGCTATCTAAATTAAATGAAATGAAAGAACAAGGAAAGTCAGTGTGAAGATAGGATTAAACATCCTAGATATTGTCTAAAATCTTTGTAAATCGTTGTCCTAGTTTCAGTAAAATGGGAGTAAACCACAAAACTGCTAATGGACAGACAAGTGCAGAAGTGGAAATCAGCCCTGACAGGCCAGAAGGAAAACTTGGTGGGTTTAATGTCTGAAGTGAAAGGGACAGAAAAATGTCCATAGAAGTATGACAGAAAAATTGACATGTGAAATTACAGACCTAAGATTAAAGCAGGCAGTACATTATGGTACTTGATCAAAGAATAGCTGATGCAGTTTCTGTATGTTAAAAGGAGAACTGCTGGGCAGCTTTAACTCTGTTAATCTCATATCAGCAGCATACAAAACTTCGAAAACAAATTTTGAAGCAAAGATTTATTAAATGAATTAAGGTAAATATAAGATGGAATAAGATATATTTGGTTTTATTGTTAGGGATAGATCATGACACACTGACAAGGTTTTTCTTTCCAATTAATAATGAAGTATCATCTGCTTAGGTTAGTAACATGGATAAGGGACTGGCTAGAAAGGAAATGAGAGTGAGTAGTGCTTAGAGAGCTTCTGGGCTTTGAACAGAGCTTGTTGAAGGATCAGTCTTCAGATCACACCGTTTTAATATTTTTGTTAATGAACTTGACATAAATATTAGGAACATGTTACCAGAAAGTTAACAGGCACTGTCAATACAAAAGGAACTGAACCTCCTAAAGAACTGTGTGACACTGAAGTTTAGAATAATAATAATAAAAAAAAAAAGATAAAAATAAATTTAATACTACAATTAGGAGTCTGTACAGCCAAGGGCTGAGGTATAAGAATGACTAGGATCTTAATGGTTGGAGTTAAGAGAGGAGATAATTCAGAAATACCATCTGATCAGAGGGTGATGGTTCCATCAACTGGATGAGAAAATCTGAACTGAATGTGAAAGCAAGGGAGTAACTCTGATCATCCAGACTGTCACTTCCAGTCTCCTATGTACTTTTCTGTTTTGGACCATAGTTGTCTGATAGAGCATTCTCTGTTATTCAACAGACTTTCCGTGCCAGTCTCTGCTTGTTGAAAGGGAATATTTGTAGTATGTAGAATAAATTGCTTTAAAATCACTTCAGATACCACAGTGATGACTGTCATTGAAGTGTTCATGAGGAAAGATAGTTCTGCCTTCACGTAAGGTTTTGAATAGTGTGCCATTGAAGGGCTGCTTTCCAGAAGGTCTACCCCTAATCTATATGCATAGGGTTGTTCTTCCCCACGTGCAGGACCCTATATCTGTCCTTGTTGAACCTCATTAGGTTCCTCTCTGCCCAACACTCGAGCTTGTCCAGGTCATGCTGGATGACAGCACAGCCTTCTGGTGCATCAGTCGCTCTTCCCAGTTTTGTATCATCAGCAGACACTCTGTCCCCTTGTCTAGGTCATTGATGAGTATGTTGAACAAGACTGGACCGAGTACTGACCCCTGGGGAACACCACTGCTTGTGGGCCTCCAATTTGGCCCTGCACCATTGATCACGGCAACCCTCTGAGCTCTGTCACTCAACAGTTTTTCAGTCTGCCTCATGTAACCCACATTTCCTGGGTTTCCTAATGAGTACTTTTTTCTAACGATTTGTCCTCTTGAAACTCAGGTCTAGCTAATGATGAACCATTGAGTATGGACTTAATGAGCATTTGTTTCTAATTTTTGAAGATTGAGCCCAGCAAACACTTGTTTTAAAAGAAAAGGGGAGTGGTGGAGGGGAAGCTTTGCTTTCATTTCTGTCACATTAAAAGTAATTAAAAATAACAGATACTGAAAATCTTTTAAGATTCGATCTATAAATCTTAGGAAATAAACTTTTAATTCCTTTATAATTCCACTGCATTTCTGACAATGCTTGGACCATTTTTCCTATCCTTTACAATCAGGAGGCTACCTACTCTCTTCTCTTTAGTGTAAAGCTTTAAGAAGCAACTTGGCAAGAGTGTAAGAAGCCAATGAATCCCAGCTAGTAATGCATACACAGTAACTATTTAAGAGTTAGGTGAATTTGCTACAAATTTTGTGTAAGAAATATTCATTACATTCTATTTCTTAAAGACTGTAACAGTAGTAGTATTAGTGACCAATAATAACATATGCTGGGCATGTTATACTGAGTCAGGAGAGACAAGAGGGCAGAGCATGTCACAGTGAGTGGCCGTTCCTTGTGCTGGGAGTGTAGTCCTATTGTTGATGCTTTCTTCAGAGTTTTTCTTTCTCATGTATATTTTCCTTCACTTTTTTTTGCTAGTGAATGGACAAACAATGCAAGAAGGATCTTGCATATATTTGTAGCAGTAAGTCTGAAAAGCTGTGTTGCCACCAGGGCTCTAGAAAAGCTGCAGAGAGGTACAGGGTGTTGCTAGGCAACACCGCATGGCCACAGATAGTATTTTTCTTTTAATTTATTTATTCTTCAGTTTGAGTGTGTCCTGCTTGGAGCCATTTGGGTAATAGTTAAGCAAGCACATAGAAATCAGATAGCTGCAGGAGTGGAATAAAGGAATGCAATATAAAAACATAAGAAAGAAAAAGCCATGACACATAATGTAATAGACCAAGAGACATGAAATAATTAGTAAGGACTAGGGGGAAAAAAGTAAACAGGCATGGGGAAACAGAACAGGAGAGGAAAGAAAACCCAAGTAATGAAGGGAAAAGAAAGGAAAAAAAAAGGGGAGGAAAAGAAAAGATAGGGCACTATTGAAGAAAAATTAAAAATGGAAAGCTCAAACGGTGAATACACAAGGGAAACATGGAAACTCTTGCTTAAGGATAAGAATTAAAAGTCAGAGGTAAAAATGACTTCAAGAAAAAAAGGAGAAATTTGGTAATCTTGTTAAAAGAATAATGATTTTTGTTTCTGCTTTGCAGTCACCCTGCTCATTCCTATTGCTCTGTTCGCACATATGCAATAGTAGTAGTGGCATTCAGGAGCTGGGGACTGATTAATAAGTCCAGTATTTTTCCTCAAAGAGAAAAAATAATTTAAAGAGTTTCAGTGTTATTGAGAAAATATTAAATGTGTATGTTTGAAAATAGCATTTGCAAACTAGGCTGTTGCCTTGTATTGTAAAATGCGAATTATTATACTAATTGTACTAGGTTAAGCCTTGGTTACAGTGAGGGAGTGGGTTATTCATACTTTTCAAGTTAAACACATTAAGCAGGGTCAAGTCTGTCCTGTGCAGTGTTTTGGGAGCTAAAAGTCCTTTGCTTCCAATAGTTTGAGCGACTTCCAGACTTGAGAGTAGCATAGCCATGTGAGGAAAATGCTGTGACAGAGCCAGCCCTGCTGACACCCCCAATTCATTAGCTCAGGAACTGTGCAGCTTAGCACAGATGTCTTGAGGGGCACTGTTTGTGAGACCTGAACTGGACTCCTCCAAGGAGTGCTAAGCCTAGCCTATACTAAGGAGCCTTACATCATACTTGTCTTCTGGTGAATCTTGGCTCCATGTGTCCCTGCTTGCTTAGTAATTGCTGCCTAGTGCTTTGGGGACATGCTTGTATTGCTCACCTCAGCTTGAGCACAGCAATTTTTAAGACTCCCAAGAAGGGGAATACAGCAGTTTGAGCTGTCTGAAGGCAGGCCAGAAGGTTTTGGGAGAAGAAAGCTATTCAGGTTGAGACATGAAAGCTTCCAAAGGAGTAGAAACTTTACAAAGAAGAGAGTAAATGGGACACAACTAGAAGAGTGGATAGTGCCATACTGATGTATTCGGTTGTTAGATGCTCTTCTCTCTAAGCTAGTAAAAGGAACTGAGACCTGAGACTATATACTTATCCTGGATGTTGTTTTTACACTGCATGTTCATAAACAGCACTACAGCAATGTTCCTCTAATGCTCTTTCCAATGATCATTTTGAAAAGAACTTTTGAATGCCCTGCTGACCTGTAGGTACACACAAACCCTCTTCATTTGTATATATAGGAAAGTTCTTGTTCATGTAATTTCTTACAGAAAAGAAGCTGGTAATGTTTATTCCCTTAAATGTGTATTGGGAGAATCTCAAGCTATTAAACATGCATGGTATCTTATTCAAAGAAAATGACACTTATTTGAGCAGTTTTCCCTCAGTTGTGATCATGTCTTTGTGTTTGTAAATAGAAGACATACCAGATGGTGGTAACTTTGTAGGATCTGCAACCATTGTAAGAGCCCCATAGCTCTGATTTTCTGTATATTATTTGAGGGTGAAAAATATTAGACAGCAAGTTTGTACTGTCCTTCTTTGCTGTGTGTGTGCTTCCCCCCTGCCATGACTTGTCTTTCTACCTCCTTAGCAATAAGTGTAAGCTTTCATTGTGACTGATTTTCCTTGATAATGATATTTAAAGGTATGTAATTGTGTTGACTGATGAACAGTTTTGGCTCCAAGTGAACAAATGTAGTATCTCTTTGTGAATTCTTATACTTTCCTCTTTCATTGATTATAATTTTTTTTATTTGCTTCCATTTGTTTTTTTGGACTTTGTATATATTACAAAGTCTGATGTCACTGTCTTACTGTATGTGGACTCTATAGTGTTGCAATAAGGGTTTAGATACCAGTCAGTGATAAGCATAATAAAGAATGCATTTAAATATAGGAGTCTTCTCATTGTTTTTTTCCTTTATGGTATTTTGGAGGGGAAAAAGGGGCAAGTTTTCCTCTGATTTAGCTATTTTTAGATAACAATTAATATAAAATATATTTCATTACTTAACTTGCCTGAACATCTCTGTACAAGTCTTTTGAATCTTAAAAAAATGCAAATAGAGAAGAAATTACAGCCTAGGTTTTTTTTCCGGAGATGTGTGAAGTATCAGCTCACTTACGTTGTCTCATGACATGTCCTACAATCATTACTCCAGAGCCAACATGTGGCTTAAAACGTTAAAAGCTGAGGTAACATTTTGGTAGTGTTTGCATATGATATCGTTAGTTGATGAATGAGCTTCAGATTCTTTTAAGGCAAATAATTATTTGTTTTGTTGTGAAGAATGATAGTGATTAAAGATCTGGTAAAAAGTGCCAGCATATAACACAACTACACCAGGGTTTTGATACAAGGATTGTGCTCTAATGGTTGCAGCCTTTTTCATTATTCTTATTTCTTTGACTCAGATAGATGGTTCTCATGCAAACTTAGTATTTCCAGTTATTCTTCTAGGGAAATCTAGTCTCAGTTTCGTATTTGGCTTCATAGTAAGTGGAAATTCCCTCATGAATTTGTTTCATTGCTATCTAACTCATGTTTTATGTTGTGATACTAATTTTCAGATAACATGGTAATCCAGAATAGAAGCACATACACTCTTTTCTTGGTAATTCACCAGGTTTGAGGATGAGATCTCAGTAGGATGTTTTGTGGAATTGTTTCAGTTTTTTGCAGAGAAAATTTGGAGGAAGGGTGCTCCTTTATGAGGACTTGGCCAGTGAGCATAGTGACGTATATCCATGTATGATTATGGCAAGAAATATCATTAGTCACAGGCACTGAATTATTTCTCATGCAGAGCTATCACCGTTTTCTTCTACTAAGCTAAGCAGAGGATGGGATTTTTCCCAGCCCTCCTGCAGGGCAGCGACATTGGGTTTCTTGGAGCCCAGAAGACAGAGATCCTGCAGTGTTCTCTATACATGTCTAGTCCTTTGGTACTGTCATCAATTCCTTGGCTCTTGACCTTGTATTTAGCCTCTTTTCAGGCTTTTTTCCAGGAGACTTGAAGTCTTTTAGATGTTGGAGAGAATTAGGAGTACATAATTTAGTAAGTAATACATGCAATGTGTTTTAATTGGTGCATGTGTTTCTATAACTGTCAATGAAAATACACGATCTGTAAGATTAGGAGAAAAGGACCTTGATAGGACCTTGTTGTAGTTTAACCCCAGCTGGTAACTAAGCACCACAGAGCTGCTTGCTCACTCCCCTCACCCAGTGAGATGGAGGGGAGAATTGGAAGGGTAAAAGTGTGAAAACTTGTGGGTTGAGATACAGACAGTTTAGGTAAATAGGTAAAGCATGTTCCCCCTTCTTTCTTCTTCCACCAGCCTTATGCGCTGAGCATGATGTTCTGTGGTCTGCAATATCCCTTTGGTCAGTTGTGGTCAGCTGTCCTGGCTGTGTCCCCTCCCAGCTTCTTGTGCACCCCCAGCCTGCTCGCTGGTAGGGTGGGGTGGGAAACAGAAAAGGCCTTGACTTTGTAAGTACTGCCCAGCAGTAACTAAAACATCCCTGTGTTATCAGCACTGTTTTCAGCACAAATCCAAAACATAGCCCCATAGCAGCTACTGTGAAGAAAATTAACTCTATCCTAGCCAAAATCAGCACAGTTGCCTAGTCAGTTCTCGTAGTTATTTGGGAAAGAAGCTTATGCAAAATCATGAGAAATAGCTTAGGCAGATTAGCTTCTGCAGAATTGGTTGGGGAAATTGTGCCCTGCTGTGTTGTTATTTTTTAATTATTTTTTTTTTTTTGTAATATTGAGGCAACTACAGGGAGCTGTAGTGCATGGTGAACATAGAACCATGAAATAAAATGTTTTATTATGGCACTTCTGAAAAACACTGTTGCTGGAGAATAAAATGTGTCTTGCAAGAGATGAGAGGTGGCATTTTGGGCTGAGAAAAGCCTTTAGTTTGCTTTTATTCCTCTACATACTACTGGGCTGCATTGTTGCATTGTTTCAGGATGGTGTTTAAACATTGTATTATAACTTTAAGTTTTGGAAAACTCTTCTATTTGATAATTCTTTAGCTATGCATGAAAAATAAGAAGGATGCTGTAAGTTGGTACTCTCAAATATGTGGCGTTAATTCCTTAAATTCTCAGTCATTTGACTTCTGAAAAAGCAGGGACTATTGGGTATGTGTATTTTCTTAAGCTCCTTGTTGAAGGTCAAGAACATAATCTGTTCCCTAGGAGTACAGTTCTACCTGCATTTTAAAGATTCTTCCTTTTCTCCAGGTTATGAGCTCTGTAAATGTTAATTCTCAATATGACTCTGGTCTTTACCTACATACTCTCATTTTATTTAATCTTGATGAATCAGGGGAATATTTGCCTAAGCAGAGTAAAGAATCCCAAGGGAAAAGCAAGCTAGGCTGAGATATAGGAAAGTACTGGAGGGGAGTGCAGCATTTTGGATGATGTTTTTTCTTACTAATCTTTACTTGGTTACATTTTCCACTGTCAAGTGAAAATAGTATATTTAGAAATTCTGTGTAGAGCCTGTGTCTCTTTACTTAGACTGCATGTCCTTTAAGAATTAAATTGTAATTGCTATGAGTACTGGAGAATCAGAGGATTCAACCATCAAGAATGGGTCCCAGACAGGATCTTAAACTTCTGTGAAGGCTCTTATGTGGTGATTAGGCTCTTCAGTAGGAGAAAGGCAGGACTTTTGATTAAAAAAGGCAGGACTAAAAAAAGGCACACTAAATAAGAAACAGCATCTAACTGAAGGTTGTCATGTTGTAACAGAGGACGTGTATTGTTCCCTGCTCCAGAGCCCTATCCCGTACAGGGAAGGAGTGTTAAAAGTATCACTTTAGATTGCAGAAGGACTGGTAGCTTGTTGACAAGTCTTCTCATTCATCTACTGATCAAATTCAATGTTTCTTCTAGGAAGAGAAGGAAAAAACTGGGAAAGACAAATATTTTCCTTATTTTTTTTTTTTAATTCCCTCAAAGTTTTCTTTGTCCTTTAAAGCCGAGGCACAAGGGGAGGAGCATTATACAATGTCCAGTCTAGTGGCATCATCTGCATTCTCTGCTCCTTTATTATTTCTAACTGTGCCTCTGCTGTCTTGCATATATCTTTCGTAGCTTTTTATTCTGTTCTTTTGAGTTCTTTGGTCTACTATTCTTTGTGTTGCATGCTTGGCCCTTTCAGAATGTCTTTTCTTATCCTCCCTGTATCACTACTATCTGATGTGTTATCCATTGCCAAAACACGTGGTGCCTGCATCTGCTCTGACAACAGCAGGTTGAATGCAAGCAAGATACCATACCCTTCTGTGAACACGAAGGCTGTTATAAATTTGCCACTTGAAATTTGTGCGTGAAACAGCATGAAGTTAGCAGAATGACATCTCAGAATGGAAGATCTTTCACAGTCCTGATAAAATTGCAAAATAAAGTGTTATGTATGTTTAACAAGCAATTAACTTTTCTATAGTTACCTGTCTCTAAGGATTAAGTGCATCATATTTTAAACTGGGAAAACTTTAAAAAATCCAAAATTGTCTGCTTCCAATTCAGAATTCCCAGTTATATTGACAGTATTTCTGGTCATTAATAACAAATACATAGTTGTGGTTTCAGAAAATATCTCGTGCATCAGAGTTCCCCGGAGTCCTGTTTTAGCAATATATTCCTGTTTGTGGAGAAGATGTGATACTTGTTTTTGAGTTTCCACATGCAGTTTTTAGCGCCTTAAATAATATTCCTCTAAAAAAAAACAAACCCCCAAAAAATTAATATGGTTGTGCTAATTAGTCACAGATTACAGCCATCCACAGTTCTATTTAATATTTTTTCTACTGATTTTTATTTGATTACTAATACTTAGAGCTGTATCTCTGTTGGAAGTCTGCTATTTTTGATGTATTAATATATGTATTTTTCAAAGAGCCTGTCTGGTCAATGTGGCTGTATCACATAATGAAAAAATTGTTATAACAAACGTTCGGGCATTATGAATGTCAGGCTGTCAGATTTTATGTAAATACCTGAGGGCTCAGTATACTTTATGTAGATATTAGGAATATGTATCTGTTTAAAAAATACCTATTTTTCCTTTGTGAACAGCTCATCATGTATCAGTTTTATGTTCTTTTTCCCCCAGTTTGGAATAAGAACCCCTTGAGAAAGAGTCACAGCAAATAGGAAGGAGGAATTTAGTAGGTACATATTGCGTAGATCATAGTATCTCATAGTTAGGATCAAACAATACTTTTACTTATTTGGTTTTTAAGTATGTTAGATAAAATCCTTTGGCAGATGGCATCGGTTTAGTTTAGTTGCTCAATATGAAGATAGTTTAAGGGGGCTTCTTGTATGGAATACAGCTATTGCTACTGAATAACTTTAATGAGTTACAGACCCAACCATAGAATAAACACAATTTGTGTAAGTAATTTTGTCCTATAGCAGATGGGTGCTTAAGTTTGTGAGAGAAGATCAATGGAACCATTTAGCTTTTTGTGTTGTTTCAGTGTAGAAAGTCTGTTCCAAGTCAAGAGAGAAGGCTGCTAAGGACATTTAGGTTTCACCGGAATAAGCCAGTGTTATGTAAGTTTGCATCAAACGAAGTAGATATTCCAAATTCATAACAATTGTCTATTAGTCTGTTTTTAATAATTTTTCTTTGGCGTGTAATCCTGTTTAATTAGATCCTACTCTCACTGTTGTTTCAAGATTCCATAAACCAGAGTCTTATATACCAGCTGCTAAAGCAGGAGTTACTGTCTAAATGATATTCACAATGAGTATTTGGAAGGTTTACAATTATACCCTTGCTAATAAATTGTGCTATTTTCCCCAACAGTTTTAAGTGCTAATCTTCAGAAGGCATTTTAAAATTAGCTAAAATTCTGTCAGGAGATTTACAAAAATTGTTAGCATGAAGATAATTATGTCATAGTCCTTGGTCTCCATCTCTGATTGTGTGCATAAATCAGAAAATGTCAGCTGTGTTTTCCCTTAATAATTATCCTTGCAGCAATATATTACAGTTTAGATTACTATTATAATTTTGCTTTAGGTTTATAAAACACAAGTTATTTCTAAAGTTTTCTGCTGATTAAATAATTTGCATTTCCAGAATAATAAGTGATTATTGGTGTTAACGTTTTATATATCAATAAGGTCAGTATGGAAATAAGCATTCTACACTTTTTATACAGTCCGTCGAAGAAGCCAGCTCTTTTACTGAAACTTTGTTAAAGAAGGTCACTTCTACAGTATGGCAAACTTTTTCAAAAGAGCCAGCTAATGAGGCATGTGTGGGTCTTGACATTTTAAGGAATTTTTGGACCCAAATTTGAGACTTTTCTTCCTGAATTTCTACAGGATGTAGGCAGGTACAGTATACGCTATAGGTCCCCAACAGTTTTGTCAATATGTCATTGGAGCCTACCACCTTAAATGTATCTAATGGAAGTATCACAGGGAGCTACTACATCCTTCAGATTTTGGACCAGCTTGTCTCATTTTAAGCACTCAGATATGTAGGTGCAAATACAATTAATATGCATATTTTAAAATTTGACCACACAAACACTGGAAAATTAAGACACAGCATACTCTGTAGCAACCTTTTTCCTGAATTATAAAGGAGAAAACAGAAGAAAAATAAATTTGTTTTAGCATTAGCAGCAATAGTAAATACAAATTGAATAGATAAGAACCGTTCCATCTTGCAATTGCTGTATGTTCCTTATATTTAATACACAGAGAACATTTTACAGTAAAAATCTGAGATTTACTTTCACAAATGTTTGGAAAAAACCTCAAGCTTTCCAAGATAATTTCCTAAAACCATGTGGAAGCAATGAATTCCAAGAATTCAGCAATCCTACTTACCTAAAACTTCTTTCACAAAAGAGAGACCGTATTTTAAGTATTTTAAGTAAGGCTTTTTAAGAGATCTACTCAACTCCACTGAGGCAGGTTGCCTTAGAATAGGACTTATCACTGTTGTCAGTTCAAAAGGTACTATTTCTCAACTATCTCAATGTGTGCAAGACATCTGTAATACAAACCGTTTGAAAGTCTTATGTGAATTACTTCAGAATAGAGTTAAAATAGAAGGATATGGCTTAGTGTGATCCCACTCTTGTGTGACTGGCTGGAAGATTTAAGGTTGCTTTTGATGGATTTGGGGTATGTTGTATCAGTCATGTATCGCAGAATGGATGAGTTTGAGTTATGGTCTTCTCAAAACTCTCTTAGGCCATGGTTTTGTGATTTAGGGAGATCCTCAGTGGTGACACCAGGCAATAGACTGCTTCTGGTTTCTAAGCTACTTCTGCAAAATTTTGCATTTGAACCAGGAGGCCAAATTGAGAATTGTTTTTCAAATAGCTAAGTCAATCAAAGAGGGCTTTTCCATCCAAGACTAAAACAGATACAGGAAAGCTAAGCTGAATGTTTAGGGTTGTGTTTTAAAAAGTACAGCTTCACTTTTGCCATAATCCTAGATTTTATTTAAAACTGAAGTGATTCTTTATTTATATTCTCCAGTTATGTGAGCGAACTTGTTACTTCATCCAGTGTCAGAGTACTTTGGACTTGGTAGTTGCTGCGTTTCCTCAGAGTGTTAGAATATTATTGTAAAGTTTATGTCATGATATTATGAATATTAGCACTTAAGATAACTGAAAATACAGAATTATGAGCACGTAGTCTTTGCTCCCAGAGCTTGCAGTTAATTTTATTAATAAAAATAAATTGCTGTTGGAAAAAAAAAGTTATATTTTTGTGTTTATGGCAGGAAAAGCTTTTCAGTTTGTTCGTTAATCTTCCTCCTTCATTTTCTTCGGATATTCCTCATTCGTCTTTCTTATTTCTGGATAGATGTTCCACCAGTATGCTGTGTGTAATGCCACAGATATTTCTGGATATCCAGTCTACATCTCTCTTTTTAACTAGTCGCCATGTAGTTTTAGTTAAGATAAACAAGCCATTTATTTATATGTAAAATATTTTCTCCAGTCTCTTGCTTTTTGGTTCATTTTAAAACCTCTTAAGTATTTATGGTAGAATCCTTTAAGAAGCAGTATTTAGCTTTTTGTGGCTTTTTGACATGCAGTGGTAGTTTGGCTTATGATGACCATGTCCTTAATTGGATCTCTGTACTTGTTTTTCCTCCTGAACTTTTAAAGGATGGTATTTTGTTGAGTATCATACAGCACTATAGATCTGCCAGTAGTGGTAACATATTGAGTACTATATAATTATTGAATCATAGAGTGAAAACTTCTAGGCTTTATCTATACCCACAGAAAATCACTTGACAGTATGCCACTAAAACCAATTTTTTTGACCACTTGTTTTGATTTTTTTACTTCAGCTGCTGCTCAAAATGAAACACCTGGGAATTTAATTGCTCATTATACTTAAATCTGTGAAGCATTATGGGCCAAAACATACTGCCCTGTGCAAGATGTTCATAGATATTAATCTGTTTTATAGCATGGATAATAGAATGAGCTCGATTTTGCTGATTTAATACTTAAGAATGTAAAGCTCACCCTGGTCATGGTCTACTGAAGTTTCATCATTTCTCAGACACATTCTTCAGAGTATTCTCATGCTCACAATTTCATTCATATTGGTAACCTTTCTTATAAATTGATATCCTTTCAGACAATTTACAAATGTAATGTGTGAGCTGATACTCGGGCCCCTGAAGAAGTGATATCTATCCGCCTGTAACTATGCTTGTATTTGGTATTTCAGACACACTGTTCTCTTTTCTCTGAGAGGATCCAATGTACTGTTTTGGATGATTGCAGTTCTAACTGGAAAGCAGTGGATATGATCAATATTTGCTCACTCTCCTGTATAGTATGTATGCAGTAATTGATGACATAGTACTACGAAGTCATCTTCCTTCAGGAGTTTGCATCTGGCTCAGTTTTTAGTTCACCCTTTCCTAATGGTGAAGTTATTTTCTTTCCAACTGCTGTACCTTAGATGAGAGCTATTTGGCTGAAAGCAGCTGAGAAAGATTTTGTCCAGAAACAATTCTCAGAAATGGTCGAAATAAGTTCATCTTGCCAAATGAATTGGTACATCATCTATTATTTGAGTCTATAAAATTTGTTCAATTTTTTCATTCTTGGTTACGTGTTCACTCCCGGCTTTATAGTTGAGAATGGAATATTTGTGTGTGTAAGACTACCTGATCACAGCATTTTCTCTAGAAATGGGCCACTTTCCTGTTGCCCTTCAGCTGATTATCTGGTATGGTCTATCTAGACAAGAAGTACCAGCTGAACTTACTCTTTTCATCATTTTCCACATGAAGGGCATCAGTTATTTTAGGTTGTATGATATAAAGAAGTTTTAGTTGTGTTCGATAAAAATCTTGTGTACTTTGGATCCTCTGTCATTTCTATGTGCTTTATATCACAAGGTTAAGAGAAACATACTGCATGATGTTCAGATTTTCTGAAGCTGTGCTGAGATACTGGTGGCACAGGGATGTTAAAACATAGGCTTTCCTCTTTTGATGCTTAGAGCTATATTCCAAATGGTGTTTCCTTTGGTCTGTTTTCCTGGAAGATGGGAGGTTTGGTTTTCACATACTTTCAGTTTAGTACTAATGAATCAGGATTTTTTTATTAATTAGTGTTATTGATTTGAATTTCTTTTGTGTATTTTAAATGACTGACCTGCCTGTATGTACTTGCAGCTGAAGGTCAATGCATGCTGATCTAAATAATGAAATACTTCATTCTAGTGCTTCCCGTCTTTCTCCTGTAATCCCTTTGAGTTTTTGAGTAGGATTTTGCCATACAAAGGCCAACTCATTGTAATATAAACAACAAAAAAAAATCAGATTAGCTGTGGGATAAGATTTACTACTCATACCTAAGATGTGCATCATTTTTTATAAGGGAGAGAAAAAAATTGCAAAAGTTCCAAATACAGCTTTGTTCAGCTCTCTTGCTCAGAACGCATTGTTAAAGCATTGAAACTTACTACAAAGTCTGTAGTCTTATTTAGAAATAGTGATAGCTTAAATGTGAATTGGACAAATTAAAATAGCTTGTTAGGTCATTTACAAATATCTATTTTTTTTCCAGTAGTGCTTTTGTAGCCTCAAATTGGAAGCAAGTATAAAAGTAATATGACCAAATAAGAGTGCACGTATTTTCTTCAAAGCTACTGCATAAAGTGCCTGACAATCCTGCCTTCGAGGTTGTTGGCAATAGTAAGTGTTACGTTTGCAACTTGTGTTTAACACCCACGTGGCAAAACCGTGCCTCCCAGAGGTAGGTTTTGGTATTGGAGAAAGGTGCTGCTGAGAACAGGGGTAACTTAAAAGCCTTCCAGTATCTACGAAGCTTCAGGAGAAGATAAAAATCCTATGGATGCTGCAGATGATCAGAGAATTTTTGCTTGCTGGTATTTTCACACTCACTTTGCACAGATACAAATTTCTGTACTCCCCAGCATTCTCTGAATCAATTTTACTGCCTTTATAGGAGCAGTAGAGAACAGATCAGCACTCTGGAGTAATGGAACCAGTCACACAATAATAATTAACAGAATAAAGCAAAGTTTTATTTCATTTATTGTCACAAAATTGTTGGCTTTGTATTACTTTTTGAAATACTGGTGAGCTCTTATCTGGAAAAAAAATTAAGTGGTTGAGGTGTCTATAAAAACATAATCTTTTCAGTTTCTGTTATATTTAAAAAAATAAGTATGAATTAAATTATTGGTTTGTTCCAACAACGCTGACTGTTTCATTGGTACAGGATTTATAACTTTTATTATAATTCTAAAATGCACATTCAGGTTTCTATTTTAATCTGTGTGTATAGTAGCTTTGTAGTCTTACGTACTGAAAAAGGAAAAATGAAATTTTTTTTTCAGAGAAGAAAAAGGTTCAAATTCTATCAGTTTCATTATGGAACATTTATAAGATGATTTCCACGACAACCGTATAATAAGATACATGTTTACTTTGTTTCTGGGTTTTCAATGTCTTTTTAATGACTCCTGTGTAATTAAACCAGAATGCATACCTTAAGGTTATATAATAGAAACCGGTTTTCTTTGCATGATGTTGAATAATGTTAATAAATGTACAATATACTGTTTAAGAGCCTTGCATGCATTTGTCCGTTTGTTGCAGAGCTGTGAGAAACTAGAAAATAATTTTGATGACATCAAGCACACGACTCTTAGTGAGCGAGGAGCACTTCGAGAAGCAATGAGGTAAGTCTGGGTCACCATAGCAACAGTCACAGATGTGGTAAAGAAAGAGTCATTCTTCATTATTGGGGGAACAAATGAGTTCATTGCCACCATTCAGCTCTATTCTCTAAGGTATTAATTTGTCAGTGGAGAGGCTTCCCTTGAGGCTGTACTTTGGTTTTGAAGCTGCATAAATGTTAAGCCTGACTGCACAGTAAAAAACGTAAATGTTTAATTTGTTATTTAAAATGCTTAAGGGGTGCCTTGCTTTATATTTATACTAAACTGTGAGTGAATGAAAATATTGTTCATCTAAATTCTGTAAGTGTTAAAGCAATTGTACAATGGTGTTTGAACAAACCTGTGTTTGCTTTTAAATCGGATTTGATTTTTATGTATGTTGTTCTTGTGTACTCCGATTTTTATCACCAGATTTACATGATTTTGGTTTTGCTAATGCAATGTTAAAATCTGTCTGGTCCTTCATATATTGTAGAGATAGATATTTTGCTTAATATCCTCATATTGTTGTGCTTAATGCTTATTAGAAGAGGTTAAAATTAGTCAGTACATGAATCTTCTGTCACCCTTACTTACACTGTGGAGTATCTGGGTACAGGACAGCAGGGAAACTTGCTGGCTGTAGTACCTGGAAAAGGGAATGATTCCTTTGCTGAAAGGTGGTGGAATCAAAGGCAGATTTTCTAAAGTACCTCACTGAATAATCAGGAAGATGTTAATTATAGCATTATCTGTGGATCAGAAAATTACAGTAACCTGTACTTTTAAAGGTTTTGAAAGTTGGATAGTAAAATGTAATGATGCAAACGTAATGCTTCATTTTCACTAGCCTGGTACTAGAGTAACTTCTTAGACTTGGCAGTAAAAAGTAAAACCAAATCAAACAAAAAAGCCACAACAAAACAAACAAACAAAAAATATTGATAATCTTCTTGAAAAACTAATTACGCCCATTTGCTTTGATTGTGGTCATAATTCTTTATGGTTGTGTGCAAATGACTATTTCCATGACTGGCTTTGTGTGCATGATACTCTTGTCTCATGTACATTGCTATAAATAAGTGTTTGTAAAAGTATTCTGACTTGAAATGCAACCTGCCCCTTTTGATGTGTTTCTTTTTACCTCCAAATTACATTATTTTCTTTCTGAACATAGTGTGACATCTACCTGTAAAAACTAATGGCATTCACCCTTTCTGATTGTGATTTCTTGATTTTTTCCTTTTTTTTTGCTTCATACATTTAGTTTTGGGGGTTTTTTTTCTGATGTGGTTGGTCATCTGTGTACGTAAATCTTTTGTGTAGTGCCAGTGAATGCACGGTGATTTAAAATAAAGATTTTGGGAACTTTTGTCATAGGAAGCTACTTTTAGTATTTTCAGCAAATCGAATTTCAAGTTGCTGCACTCCTGTAACAACATTCCATGGGTAGGTTTGTGACGTTTTGTGGTATGTGACTCAGCAGAGTTAGTATTTTAAAAACTGGGGAGCTGACAGCTCTTTGGTGATAAACATTTGCTGGCAAAGGGAGCTTTGGCATTTCAAAGGTCATGCTTCTGTTACAAGGACTGTGTAGAAGATTCTCATGATTGTGTGCTGTGCATACAATAAAAAACACTTTACTATCTCATAAATATGTTTCCTGGTTATTTCTGGTAGTGTACAAGCCATTCTCAAAAATAGTTATTGATTGTGAAGTGTGACAGATACTGTGCAGTCCTGGAATTCTCTTAATTGCGGTCAGTATTATAGGGTTGTTTTGGTTTTTTTCTTAGTTGTTTTCATGGAGATAAAGAAAATATCTGACTTAATAAATTAAGACTGTACTACGTTTCTATAATGTACTTAAGTAACACATAAACGGTGCAAAATGTTAATTTAGAGAGGTACATGCATATAGGTGTATGTATTTTCTAAATGTGTGTGAAAGGCGCTTGGTTTAGGCTGTACAGTTCTTTTCAGCTGCTACGTGGTGACTCCGTATCCTTTGTGGCTGCATTTTTCTATTTGGATTCCAAGATTATCTGCAGCATATGTAATTCAAATGGTACATTTTGTCAGATTAAAGTTCAGTTTGCTTTCCCATAACTATAGCGGACATGGGACGTAGATTTGCTGGCTGTAGTGTGAGATACCTGCCTCCTTTTGGTAAGGGAAATGTGTGGCAAAGGTTGCACACTGCACAAAGGCACTAAAATCATGTTATGCTTGAAAACAACAACAACAAAAAAGTCCTAGTTGGAGAGCTAAGCGGATATATGTGTATCTCAGATGAGCCTTAGGTTGAGTGGGCAGTCTGCCCAAATCCTCTCTGATTTCCCAGAGTGGTACTACTGGTCTGCCAGATGAGAGATACAATGAACACTTTTCCCCAGTGCTCCTGTTTGGAACTAAACCTTTCATTTTAACTTTCTCTTTGAGAAAAATGGTCAATTTAATATGGATTTCAGTATGTTTCTAGTCTATGAGTATCATTGCACTCTGCATGAACAAACACTAATGTCCAAGTAGGGTCTTGTTCTTTTTCCAGCTCTTCAGAAACTGAGTGGTAATCAAATTAAGGATTATATGAAAATCATCTTTCTTGTTTGTACATGTAGATGTATGCGAAATAAACTTTCTGAAGGGTTTTAAAATGATCATAAAGCATATGAACTTTCTCTAGTTCTACTTTACATATAATTTTAGACCTTTAATGAGATAATGAGCTGATAGTAGTTAGCCGTTACTCAGTGTCTAAAGAGTGACATTGTAAGAATTTGGTTTACTTATGATTACACATAAAATCATAAAGCATTCAATTCAGTTAATGTTTTGCTTATTTTGTCATTATATTTTAATGCAACTGCAAAGCCGAAGTAAACAATAAAAATACATTATTTTTTTTTGAATCGAGGTTTATAAACGGATAGACTATTGCTTTACATACTTTGAATGTGTATATGATAGTTGAATGGTGTATTTTATGTAGTAACTTGGCAGAAAAATAACATAGATATATACCTATAATGTCGAGTTGCATAAGAAAGGGCATTAAGCTTTTGTTAAACAGGTCTCAATTTGTTCTTCATATATAATTACTGTAAGCGAATCTGGGTCCTGATCCTCAGTAAAGCTTCATCTAGAAATGTAAAGGAGTTTTTACACTGATTTTGCTGCTACTAGGAGATAAGGAGATATTTGAGGGGGAGGATGTGGTGTAGCTAACTGCATCCTGACCCTGGTAGTTTTTTCTCTGTTGGCACAACCAGAATGGGTCCTATTTGCAGGTGAATATGTTTACGGTCCGTCTTGTGAACATCAAATGAATTAATATGCATGAAGGTTTTGCAAGTGAAAATTGAAGCTGTTTTTGTATAAACTTCTTGATAATAAAGGAAGATTTAAACATACTTCTTCATACTCCAGAGTGGGAAAGGAAAGAGAAAGTTTGTTTGCCTGTTTGGATCAGTATAAAAGGACACCAGACGTTATTTGGAATTTTCTTTTGCATTTACATCTCTGCATACGCTTTTGGATAATGTGACATGGTAGTGAGCCTTCAACTGTGATTTCCAGTTTGATAGAAACAGTTTCTGTTAATGATGATATTCACTGTTGTCTTGACAACTGTATAAGCTGGAGCTAGTAATAATCAAGCTTCTTTAATATGGTCTAGACTCTCAGATGTATTTGACAAATAGTTTTTATGGCTGGGGGAAAGCCAAGAAAATTGCACTGTAAGAAGTTCCATGATTTCATAAGTGTTCATTATTTTGCAGAGTAAAAGTTAGGGTTTTGAAAATACATGAACAAAGCAAGTCAGGAGCACAAATTACAAAACACCTAATAAGCAACTTATTAATTGTATTTTTTTTTATCTAGTGATGGAGACAAAGGATAGGCTTATTTCTTTAGATACTACAGAGGAGATGATGAAGATAAGTTACATTGTTTTCTTTTGTATGTTTCTTTAGTCACCTAGCTAGCATAAACTTAACAAATGCAAGTTTAAGTGACCTGAAGTTGCACATCGATGATGTTCATAACTGGCAGATGTAAGAGGTTGTTGAAATCTTTTTTTCAGTTCCAATTGGCAGTGTAGATCTGCAGTTACTTTACATCAGAGGACTGAATTACGCCATGTGTTGTATATAAACAATACCTAGATCTAGAACAAAAGCATTGTTAGCAAAATAGCAAGCAATATAGTAAAATAGCAAAGTAATGGAAACTGCATCACAATTATTACCTTTGCTGATCTACTGAAGTGTGCTTTGGGCAAGACCTTACGTGAATGTTTTTGGTAAAACCTTGCACGTTTTTCATACCCTTTCTTGTAGTGACTGAATGATGCTTCAGGTCTGTTGTGCATATGGTGAACACATTGTTGCTGAATTCATGTTTACCATTCCCCCAAAAGATTTTGGAGAGGAGAGAACAAAAACGACTTTTCTGTCACTTCAAGGGAGGGGAGCCTGTTTTTGCGTTTGAACCATTCTGGTTTATGATTTAAAGAAAAGAATTGGATAACAGTCAAATTTTTGCTTTTTAGCAAACTGCAGGAGATGTTGTCTGATGTTCATGGTGAAAGAGATTTTGAAAACCACTGTGGCAGATGGTTTACCACAAAGACTCCAAAGATGACATGCAGTGGGTGCAGCAACATACCTTTCAGTGACTAATAGCCACTTGTCTGTAAACAGAGTAGAAAATTGCACTACAGATTCTTGAGCTCACTCTATGGGTTCCCCCTTTGTACCTTTTTAAAATACTTCTGAGATTTCTTTCTTGCTACCACTAACTATTGGGGAAAAAATGCTCTGGATTACTAGAGACAATATATACAATGTGGACTACCAGGCTTATGAATACCTTAGTTTCACCAGCCTATACTCTTTGAAAAAGGTGTTGGTTTGTTAAATAACTTAACCCCCCCCCCCCATGTTTGGAGATGAGTGAAGGTAATTTGTTGGTGGTCTTGCCATGAGCCATAGCTTTCTGTAGATTACTGATAATTGATTTTATGTTCCAGGACTTTGGATGGTTTAGTTAGAAGGTGGCATATACCATGTCAGACCATGACAAAAATCCGAGACATACACAGAAGCTGGGTGTGTTACAGCTTTGGCTAAGGAGTCAGATGTTTTAGTTTGAGCTGTCAAAACTCTTGCCATTTTATTTGTAAGTCATGAATTTAATCTCCACTGCAGCCAGCCTATTGAGAGTACCACAATCCACATATATTCAAGAAATTCAATTTCCTACAGTAACTTTTGTGTACAGTCAGAAACCCATCTGTCTTTACAAATGCTATTTTAAATTTATCTACACTTGTTTCTTTTCAGACGTTTGCTGTAGTTCTCAAAAGCTTCCAAAAGTGTAATCTTTCCGCCCTCCTTTGAGGAGTCCTTTGAAGTCAAGAGGCTATGTATTGCCTTGGGCATCTCTGAGTACATTCTCCTTGGAGTTCAGGATACAAAGCAAAGCTAGGGGATTGAGGACAAATTAAAGTCTTAGTTCAAAATTGCTTTATTAGATAGTGTGTCCCTTTGCACTGCATGTTCATTGTGGCCAGATCATCATTATCTTTTTTGGTTACCACATGTTTAGAAGTTTTTGGTTGTAATGAATATTAGTAGTTAACGCTTACATTTTTTTTTGCCATTTCTCAAGAGTCCTAACTTTATAATGTACTGGCTGTTGTGGCTCTGGATGCAAGAGCAAACATCAATTTTCCTATAAATGTTTTATATATTGGGGTGATTAAACTATGTATCCAACTGTGCCCCAACATATTTAACTTCCATCAAAATTAATCTACCCTTCCTCTGTAGACTTCTGAATTTAAATCCTGTTTATTTACTTGAGGCTATTTGGGAGAGGAAGAAAAGATTCTTTAAATCTAATGTTGCAATGGAATCAACCTGTTTTTTCAAAGTAAGACTCTGAAGTGTATTGGAGTTTTATAATGAATTAGTTGTTAAGAAAATAAATTACCATCAGAACTGCACATTTAGCTTTTTGGCTACAAGATTTTGCAGAAACCAGATATTGGAACTTACTTTTGAAAAGTTGGTGGGTAGCCAGTTAAGCCTAGACCACTTCAGGTCTTTCAGGGTACCACCCGGAGACTTTCACTGCTAGTGCCTAAGGCCAGGCTACTAAATTAGCACCACTAGGTGTGAGGAGTGTTAAGATTTCAGGCAACAGTTTGTACAAAGGAGGCTGCTTACAGGGTGAGACAAACATAGCCATATTATGAAGAATCAAGGAAAAAACTAAATTTTCTTGAGCAGCATCTGCTGCCATCTTGAATGGCCAGTACTGCTTGTCTGGGACGTGCTTTGTAACGTGCAGAGAATACTGGCAGCGACAAGACTCTTTGTGAGGCAGGCATGTGCAATGAGTTTAGATTTCTATTTATTTAGCTTGTTCAACCAGTTTGGAGCATTTAATTCTGTCTTGGTCCAATACTGAACTTCAAGATTTTTTTTGCAGAACAAAAAGAAAAATATCACCATAGTATTTGGACGGATTCAAATGAATTATAATAATAGATCTGCATGTGTAACAAAATTTAACAGGAAAAATTGTACTGTGACTTTCTTCAGAACACTTGCAAAAGGCATTGATTTACAATCTGACACAGTTACTATACAATAATATTTCAAAACTGGTAAGGTTTTTTTTAATATTTTAAAATAGTGCTACTGCTTTTTTTTACTACTATTTATTAATAGAATTTCATATTTCAACTACTGTTCTTTACAAAATAGTGATTGCTATTACTATATTTAATATTTTTAGTTATTTAATAAGGTTACTATTGCTATATTTGTAAATACTTTTAATACTACTTTAAGTAGTAGTGTTTAATGGTATGGTTTAACACTACGAATACTTTTATGACTGCTATTTTACCTACTAAAGATTTTTCCACATTTTTCAATGTTATTTAGTATTAACCAAACACTGATTTGTATTTGGTAATGTATTTAAAGAAAAAAAAAAAGAAATACGATTTTGGTTAGTATCTGGTAGTATTACCAAAAGAGGATGAAAACATTTATACTTTGAGGAAGTTTTTTTTATTATAGAAAAAGATACATTAATCAAATAATTTTCCACACATTTTTGTTTTTTTCCTCTTCCTTGGCATGTTGTCCTCTTTGATCATTTAAGGGTTTACTGAGTGGTTCTTCCTGCTTATCTGTGTTTTTTCTAGTGAACAGGAAATGCACTTGAGCATGTGTAGAACAGTTGCTGTTCCCAGGGATCTACAATGTCTTGCTTGGCTCATGATTGGCTCTTAGATGTTGGGCTGTGCTTCACAGTGACCACACCTCAGTCTACCCATTAGGAGTTCACTTGTGTGGCAACTGCTGGTGCTGTTAACCCTCTTCTGTCCCGAAGTATATGCTCTTGTGATTTCTTCTTGGATAAAATAATTAATCGGGGTAGGAATTGTTCTCCCTATAATTAAAGAACTATACAGGATTGTTTCAAAATACTTAAATAGGAATAGTTATATGTTTAAGAGATATTGAGGCTCCATTGGGTGTTTTCTACTTAAAAGTCCATGCAGCTAAGCCTGGGTACCACTAGCCATGTGGTCACAGTGGCCAAAACAGAGCTGAGAGTAATTTCTTGAATGCATCCTTCAGCCTGCACTAAGATGCAGCTCTGCTGTTATCAGGCCCTGGCATACCTGATTTTCTTTTCTCTCTCTTTCTCTCTTTTTTTTTTTCTTTTTTTTTGGGGGGAGGGGGAGGAGGCGGGGTAGATATAGGCAAGCTGAAATGGCTCCTATGTAGTCTCACATGTTTGATCATGGTGTAGCTGTGGGGTGCCCCTGTGTCAGCCTTGCTGACTCGGTCGACGTTTGCGCAAAGCCAGCGGGACAGCGGTTGCCAGCTGTTGCCGTCAGGCCTGCTCGTGGCAGGTGAGCTCTTCTGTGCCATCCCTGGAGCGGCCAGCACAGGCAGCCCTGATGCAGAGGTGGCAGGGACGTGGGCATTGCGCAAGCCTACAGGACTAGACTGAAATAAACACTACGTGGATTTCAGGAAGGGTTATGCTGGGTCTTAATGCCAGCTGGTTTGCTGTAGAGACCCCCTACTGCTGGGCCACGCCGCTCATATAGGTGCAGTCATTCTAAGATTCCTTCTGCTACTAGGTACGTAGCCATTCTAGGGATAAATTCTTCTGTGGCCAAAATCATGGGCAGAAGACCAATGTTCACACAGCTGCAGGTGAAATCCCTGGTTTCCTTTTCTAATACAGGAACCCATTTAACCATCAGCGACTATGCAGCATAAGTATTTTGTTCTCTTGCCTAGTTGAATTTGATGTGTTTCAATAAGTGTAAAACTATCTTCCTGTAATCCCTGCTTCTGTGATCAATTTTTACTCTTTTATTCTATTTGGGTATGCTGGGTGAGTGAAGACTTTACCCCTAAACAGAAAGGCCTGAGTAATCTTCTGCTCTTGGCATTGCTAAACATTCTTTCTCCTGCTATTATAACAACGTCATACAAGACATTTTAACATACACAGTTCTGTCTTAAAATTATAACTGCAAACAGAGCTTTGAACTGCAACTTCTCAATATTTTCTCTACTATCATACTCATTTAATTCTTGATATAAGACAAGGATTCATTGCTTTTGTGCTGAGAAGTGTGAAGCCACAAGTTGATAGTGGTAACTCAATGTTTGTAATATAAAGTGTTGTTCCAGTAGTATGGTGGCCCAATTACACAATAGTAAAGCAGGGATGTAATACAGCAATGTTGCTTTCCTATTTGTTTCAGTAAGTTTAGCACAGTGGGAAATGTGGCATTTTTCCAAAGTAATGCGTCAAGCTTACAGTTGGCTGCAAGTGCAGTGGAAGTTATTCTAAGACTTGGTGTGCTAGCTAATAACTCTTGCTGAACGTATGCCATGATTGTCTTACGAAATGTGTTTCATGTTATTTCATTGCAAGGATTTTGTATCTTAATTTTGAGACATTATGGCATTCTAGAGATATTTGAACAAGCTTCTTTATAGATGATACATTTGTAGCATTGCAGTTTTAATAATCAAGTATAATTTTTGTATGGTTAGAGATCACGTACACTCTTTTTCCAAGACCCTGCTGAATCTTACGAAATTGGAAAGAACTACTCCATTAATTTGGTCAAATGATGTAAATTCTTCCTCCAAAAAAGCCTTTTTTTAATGGAAAACTACATCTAAAGATCTAAAATGAAAAAAAAAAAATAATATATATATATATAATATCAACACACTCATTTCTTTTCAAGTCCAGAGAGGTAGTAACATATCAGCAATTTGGCAGCTGGCAGAAACCAGAGATGGCAAGGCATCTTTTTTGGTAGTGACTTTGCTCTTGAGACCTGGGGTGCTGGATAGAAATCACTTAGAATTTTTGCAGCTGGTCTCATTTTTTTACTAATTTCCACATGGCTTTAAAGCCATTCCTCAAGTCAGCACACTTTACTATTTTGCTGTGGCAGTCACTGCACAACAACTGTCTTAAGACATCTTTAAAGATGCATTCTTTATAATTTTGAACATTCCCCAGCAAAATATATATATCAATATTTAAAATAGCATGGGAGTGGCTTTATAAACTGCTCCGTAATATATCTCAGCATGTTTCAAATGTGATGAACAGCCACTGCTTACAGAGTATTTGCAAATAGTTCACAATTAAGGAGTTCATCTTCAGTCTTGTTAGCAGTCTTGGTACAGAGGTTACCAGCACATGCTAAAAGCAATATTGTGATTTCTTTTTGTGAACGACAGATATCTTGCGCTACATCGGTTATTTTCAAGCAAATTACTGAATGTTATCGTAGGTAAAAATACCAGCTGTACTGCACATGGTTTGATTTAATGAAACTCACTATCTCAGATCTTTTTTATTTTTTTTTTTTATCCCTACTACTCATTTTTCAGTCAGTCTTCTTTAAAAAGGGTATCTCAACACCTCTTGGTCACAGATATTTTCTCTATGGTAGTAGATTTGGGCTTAGAAGAAAACCAGTAACTGCTACTAGCATCTAAAGCTTTCCAAAGATCTTTAGTTATGTACATACATGCATCTTTCTTGAAGCATTTCTGAATGCCTTTGGCATCACTGATCCAGCAAATGGAAGTTAGTTTGTCACTGGCAGCATCTGTCATTCTTGGAGGTGTGTTTCTTCCAACTGATTGGAGTTATTTCAGCACTGACACCTGAAAAGTGTATAAAAGAAAATAAAAGAACAGAGGAGATCCCCGCGGGTTAAAAATCCAGCCATCAGGCTTGGCCCCTGCTCCTTCAGGCAGCAGTATTGTCAGGTGTGTGGAAAAAACCCCAACCCACTCACTCAGCTGAGCATCAAGGCTCTGCGTTGGTCTGGCAAAGCAAAGCAAACTGCAGACAGTTATTAATGGGACTAAAAAAAGGGATCAATCAGAACTGATATCCGTTAGTAATTCCTACCAGCATCAGGAGCACCAGCAAATTCTCTGTGCAGTTAATAGAGTGAGCTTGCTGACTGCAAATGTGTTGTCTGCATTGAAGGGTCCTTGTGCATCAGTGGGGAGTGGAAGAAGAGTGTTGAGTGGACGAGGGTATGTGCTGATTTGGCAAAGGATATAGGTTGAATTCCTGGGTCGATAGTGCTAATGATCGGAGTGCCTTTCTGATGAGTAATTGAGTACAGGGCAGTCAAAATTTTCCTCTCAGCAGTGACATAATTTGGCATAGTATATGCCAATATTTAATGAAGAATACACATTTGGGACTGTCCAAGCTGGCCTTAGGCTCTTACATCTTGCTTTCAGAGCTCTGAAAGCTTTATTTTGGATTGGTAAAAAAACCCAAACCACATTTGAACATCACCTGTCAGGGATTTTGGGGACAACAATCACAAAAGGAGGATCAGTCAGAGACAAAGATCAAAACTACACAGCGACAAAACACGTTTGTCCCTGGATATCCTGGATCAGAGTATCTGCTCAACACCTTGGTTTGCTTTGATGACTAGCGCTGGCACTGAGGTGCTGCTGCTTTTTCAGTAACAAAACTCCAGCTGAACCAGGAAGTCTGTATATGTAACATGCTGTGATTTTTTAATTTAAACATACAGTGAGAGAACAAGGCATTACAGTATGTGTTCATAATGCTATGCAAATAGGCCTGGATTAAAAGTGAAAGAAAAAACCAAATTCTATAAAAATAAACAGCATCTTTCTCTAATCCAAAGCCTCGTACCTACTACTGTTTCAAGTAGAATGACTGGAAAGTTTAAACTCAGTGTTTTGTTTATTGTTACAAATCACTAATTAGCTCCCCCCTTAAATCCCATGATTTAACGTTTTCCAGCCCTTCAATTATCGTGGCACTGAATTTTCACCAGTAAATTTGTGGGCATTTCCATGCATCGTGCGGCACAGTGTTGTCTTTTATATTTGGCGGTAGTAGTACTGAAAAATAATTTTGAGTTTTCAGGAGGTGAAAGGACTGTGCCTCTTGGATGAAGTGAGAACTGTTTGTGAAACCATAATCTACACTATTGTTGCCCTCCTAAATATGTTTTAGTGCTGTATATTTGCTTTTATTAAAAATTGCCATTTAATGGTTAACATGGGAAATGATTAGAAGAAGGAAGAAGGAATTTTATGCTGCATCTTGGCTGCATCAGTGGCACTAAATACGATCTGGTAGTTTGCTCATTTTGTTTTACCTTTGCGTTCTTCCAGTGTATGTGTAATATTAACTTAATACTGCTAACTCTATTAATTTTTTTTATATTTTTTTAAAAAAAGGCAGTGGGGAGGATTTTTTTCTCATCTTCTCTGATTGCCAAGTTATTTGTATGTAGAGGGAAGATTCTTTTTGTATAATCAATCTGCTGCTACCCATTTTACTGCCAAGCATTCCTTCTCTATGGTAGCGTAATGTTACCTAGGGAACAGCTTAAAGCTGACACATACAGTGGTGCCACAAATTAATTTCACAGTTATCAGGATATAGGGTGATAACAACAACATGAGCTACTGTGAAATTACCATTGTTCCCATTGAGTTACAGTGTAATTATTACTTTTGTGGCAACTATGCAAATAACTCATGTCACCACTGTAGGATGGGATGTGCTTTCCTTTCTCTGATTCAGTACTTTGTGCTTCAGAGACATCTTTATGAACTATAAACTAGAGCTGTGCTTTGAATTGAAATCTAAATATGGTTTTATCTTCACAAAAAGAAGACGACAAAAGCAACACTTGAGACTAAAAAATCCCTTTCAGTCTGTCCATTATCACTTGGAATCAGATTTCCAAATGTGTGCTAATTTAACAAAAAGATAATCAAACTGTTAGTTTTCCATTATTTCCAGCGTGAAAGTGGGAATTTTCCTTAAGAAAGGGGAGTTTTGGGTTATTTACTTTTATTAAGGGACATTTTCAGGTTTCTTTGCTGCCATTTTATGGAGGATGTTTGGTGGGACAAGTGAAGAGATGTTTGATTACATTATATATTCTTATAATGATAGGTAGAAGACAGCTTATAGAGCAAGGTTAAGATACTGTTCCCAGTATATAAGATGGAATGTATCTTTGATCCTGAAAAATGGATCCTGGTAAAAGCAAAGCAGCTGCTAAGGCTTAATCATGGCAGAAGGCAAGAAGGTCACGTCATGTGGTGAAGTTGGCACAGATGTTCCTTGTATCACTTTTGTTAGAACCAGAAATAAGTATGCTGTGGGGGCTGCAGGGTAGGTTACAGCTTTTCAGAAAGGTAAGCTCCATTTTTTTTTGTTTGTTTTCCATCCTTAGGCTGGGATTTTCAACAGATCCTACAGAGAGCTTAGGTGTGCCACTTGCAAGTTGTGTATGGATAGCTCACCTTAAGCTCCTTTTAAAATTCCCCTTCTAGATAAGTAGCTAATGAGCAGATTTTCAAAACTGCTGAGAATTCAAGAGCTTTAAATGCTTAAATACCGAAGAAAGAAAACTTTTGACACATGCTATTTAGAAAAACATCATAGCTACTATTGAAAGAAAAGAAAGAGCAAATGGAGCTTGAGTCCATAAACAAGTGAAAACCTATATGCGTATAACTGCTATTATCGGAATTGTGAGTGCAAGATAAAATTCCCTGAAGGACAAAATTCGGGTGATGGGAAAGTTTTTATTTTAGAATTTAGTGAAACTTCACTGACAAATAATCCTAGTGGAATGATACACTCTGATTTTATTTTTCTTTTAATTTAACTTCTTAATTTATATTTTATAGTATATAAAAAAAAAGTAAATTGGAGAAAGTAATTTCTCAGTTATGACTTTGCATATTATTTTCAAAAAAAAAGTATTTTAATTAAATTGAAGTTTTTCTTTAAATTGCAAGATAGCTTGCAAATGAGATATGTTTGCCCAGTTCTTGCATCCACAGAAATACAGCTTGATGAGCCTGTTTCTGTGAGAACTGACTATTGACAGAATAACTATGAACAGTGTTCTGGAGGAGCTGTCTGTGTCTGTGGGCATTTCTAAAATGTGTATCTGTACTGCATCACCAAGACTTGAGCTCCAGAGACATGCTCTAAATGTGTGTGAAAATACAACAATTGTAGCTTTTTTTCCTTCCATGGATGAGTTACATGAATATTGGTGGGGTTTTTTTGTAGGTTACAAAGAGAATTGTGTCAAAGCTATTGAAAGAGTAGGCATAACATCTAAATGATGATGGAATGTAACGAAAAGAGCCATGCTAAGTGTCAGTGTTCCTATATATTATCCATGGTTTTCAAAATAACAATTTTTGATGCCATTTCTTTGTAACTAATGAAGCGCAGTTATGTAATCACAAAATTACAATACAGTGTGCTATCTGGCATCAAAGTACTGTGCTTTTAATTGAAAATACATAAATTGGTAAGTCACTTATACTAAGCTCCCACTGATCTGTCTCTCTGAATTGCTGTACCTGAAGGAGAAGCATTTAAAGAAATAGTTGAGTGGGGTTTTTTGGTAGTTTGATAGTTGCAAGTTTGTCTCTAGAAAAGAAGTGTTCTGATTCTGTATTGAATTTTTTGGGGGGGGTCAACACAACCTGTTAGGTTCTGCATTGATGGAATATACCAGCGTGATAAATTCTGTACAAACGTTGATCTAGGGGGAAGTAATCACAAGATACATAAACATAAACCTTATGTTCTGGCTCATTTATTATCCTTGTGATGAATAATGGTGGAAAACTGTGTGTTAATTAATGGTCTGGCTTGATGGAATGACTCCTGTTTATCATGTGGTTGTTTCTCTACTTACAGTTTTGATGACAAGTATATTTATTGCAGTATGAGGAGGTAGCTAAATAATATGGATATTAGCAAGACTTTCTAGAAATACTCTA
Organism: Actenoides lindsayi; assembly: GCA_025331215.1. Taxonomy (NCBI): domain Eukaryota; kingdom Metazoa; phylum Chordata; class Aves; order Coraciiformes; family Alcedinidae; genus Actenoides; species Actenoides lindsayi. The sequence continues at coordinate 119,613 of WTSP01012124.1, forward strand.
AAAAATTTGATTGTGTAAAAATTTTCTCACTCTCACCCTCCACTTTTATCAGATATTGAAGAGCCAAGTCAATATTTCATGCCACATTATTGCTCAAGTGCAGTAATAGGTAACCCATAGGAGTGTCATTTGAAAGAAACAGGTTGGGCTTATTATAAGTTTCTGGAAAATCTGCTGCAATCCTTGCATGCTGTTCTTAGGAGTCAGCCTTGTGGAAGCCGGTCATAAAGTTTTAGAGCTGCCAGAGGTGCTCATTGTCCCATTCTAGAAGCAGTGGGGAGGTCAGGGTGGGTAGTTGTTGGACTGTGGGGAACTTCTGCTGTTGCCAGTAATGAGCAAGCAGCTCAAGTTGAACATAAAAATCAAATGTTGTCAGCATAAATGCTATGTAGTGACAGGCTTTTTAATATAAGTAGATGCAATAAAGTTGTTGGGTTGGGGTTTTTTCGGGGGTTTTTGTGGGTATTTTTTGTTTTTTTGTTTCTTTTTGTTTGTTTGTTTTGAAGGAATCTAAACTTGAACTATATGATGGATTCTTTCATTAATGTATAAATACAACATATCTCCAAAACTACTTGCATAGAAATACCTGGCAAGCTATGGAGTGATAAGAATTATTTGCTTGCACAATAGGTTAGCATTAATTATTGTATTGCTTTTGGTGTCATTTATTTATGGTTTCTTTGGTTACTGGTCAAGTAATGATAATTCTGGCCTGCATGTGATACATAAGTTGCTGTTTTAAAACAGGCAGGTTAGAGCTCTTTCTTCATTTTCAAGTAAGGGAATGATCTCAGATCATTAGTTTGATGGATTTCTTCTCCCTCAGCCCTGGTGAGCAGTTTCAGATATCCTAATGGTAAGACAGGAGGGAAGAGTGGACTTTGTTTGGTGTTAACCAGCTAGTTTTGTCCCCCTTTTGTTTACTTGGTTTGTTGGTTTTTTTTCTCTCCTGTTTCCAGTATACATTTTTTTTTGTTCCTCTTGGTGCCTACTATGACTTCACTAGTTAAGAGAGACAGAACTAAGTCCTGTAGTGTTATCTTTCTTCCTTTGCTTATGTAGTAGCTGTTGGAAAGTTGCTACTTTCCAGACTGATCTTAGGTCTTCTCCTTCAGTTTCTGTCAGGCTGGTGAGTGGTCAAAGTGTTCGGCAAAAATAGCCTGAAAGCTGCGGTCCAGCTCTGACTGCCAGGGAAGCAGATTAGGACCTGGTGATTTACAAAGGGTCAAAACCTACATAATAGCTGAGTCATTCTCCTGATGCATAGTCAATTTAAACCTTTGAACTGAGGTCTGTAAGCAGAGCCCTGGGAAGGTCCTTTGACAGGTTCTCATGACTCCTGTCAGGTGGAGGCAACCTGATCTGATCTGGAAATATACCCTGAGATATATTATGTGCTGTAAGTACAGATGAATGTGCATGGTACTTGAATGGTGGTGTGAGTAAAATCTTTTTTTAGATGTGTCAACAAACAGGACATGAAAGCACAAGACATCTGTTATTTTTATATTATCACAATTGACACCACTTGGTGCTTTGTGCTGTGACTTTATTGAGGAAGAAAAAAGAAAACAGAATCATGTGAGAATGGGAGAAGTCCTTAGTTATGGTTCACTTGATGGAAGGTGAACTTTCAACATGGGACTTTTGCTTACTTCTTCCTGTTTTGCAGACCCTGAGACGTGGACTTGTGTCTCAGGCTTACTTGGAAAAAATATCCCTTCTTTTGGAAGTTCACCTTCTCTTGGAACTTCCACCTGCCAGAAGAGACTTGAAGTAGCTTTACACAAAGTTTTCTCTCCTTACCAGACTGAAAACTGTGGTCCTCTTGTTTCAAAATAGTAAACCTACTGCTTCTTTATGCAGGGGTACTGAAAATTAACAATTATGTTCTGTGCTCTGAAGAGTATAAATAGTTCTTCTTCTCCAGGGAAAAGTACATAAATCGGTGCCAAATCTCGCTAAATTAAAAAAACAAATAACCTATTTCATTTTGGCAGGGTTGGTAATTTTCTGATCCTTGGCTTCGGGGCCGACATATTTTTCTAGGTCTACATAGAAAGATGTTCATGTCATTTCTGCCTCTGCAGTAAATAAAAAGCTGGATCAGCTCTCCTCTGTTGTCTCTGTAATGAATTCCAACTGGAGTACTATCCCTCCATGCTTGGCAGCTTAGGCACCTTTTCAGTGGAGCATTTTCTGGTTTTAGAAAGAAACATTTTTAACCTCTTCCTTGCCCAGAAAGGTACGGACATTGTAACATAAGAGATAACCTTAAAAGTAGAAACTACATCAAAGTTTTGAGATTCAGTAAGTTTATCCAGAGGAGTCCTCTGCGTTCTCACATGTCTTATTTCTTGTTTGTGGAATCAAGAATCTACTTTTAATCTTATTTTTCATAGTCAGATACAGCCTAGGACTATGAGTTGCTATCTCTTATCAGCTACTTCTATATGACACAAATTTTGTTATTTTTTAAATACTTTGCTCCCTAGTCTTTCTCTAAGTTTTTCCTCATTGAAATACTAAAGCCTGAAAAAAGTTTGTAAAATAATTTGACTCATCAGTTTGCCACTGACCAAGGAAAAAAGCTCAATGATAATGAAGTTTTAACTGAAGTCTATGTATGACTTTGTACACTCAAGCAATAGCAAGAAGGTAAAAGTGTCTTAGGACAGAAATGCAATCTCTGCCAATGTCCCTGGAAAGTATGTGATTAGGGAAGAATGATCCCTTTCCATTGTCCCTCACTAAAATCTATGAAGAACTTTCTTTATCTTCTCATTTTGCCTATCATCAGGTTCTCATTGTGGATGAATTACATCTGCCACATCAGTGTGCCGTTTTACAGCTATACATTCCCGCCCTCGGCACTTGTGGAAGACTCAGCAAAGTGCCGAGCGCTTCAGTCAACACCGAGAAAGCTCTTGCGTTTAAGTTTAAATGAAGCCAAATTCATATGCTTAAACTTGAATGCATGCTTCAGTGTATGCACAGCATAGGGCCACAGTACTTCTGTCTGTCTGCAAATGTAATGTGTATATGGAGCATTTATGTTGGCTCATGGACATAAACTCACGTTCTGGGAATTCAATTGTTGCTGCTTATGTGGTGATGTCCTGCCATGTGGCTGGTGACCTGCCTTGAGGCAGCTCATTTACTGGAAGTACCCAAGGAATCAATCCCAAGTTTCATCCAGAGACTACCTACTAAGAACACTAATACTTCTGTCACACCATGGATAGTACTGATCTTGTGTGAGTACATTTCTGTGAGGAATAGGATTAATAATTAATGTATGTTCCCTCCATGTAAAATAGGGTAATCTCTGACAGATGGTGGTTTTTAACAAGAACACTGCAGCAATTCAGATCAGACTAAGCATGTTTTATCTCTGCCTCATAACTAAAAGACACTTACATGGATGTATGTAAAACCTGCATGGCTTCCTTGCAGTCTGTTACTAGTTTTAGATCGTGGACATACTGGATTTTTGAGAGGTTGTGGTGGTAGTGGGGTTATGTCAAACTTTATAACATGATAGAAATGATCTGCCTTTCACTGTTGGGTGTGCCTATCTGTAGGTGAACAGTTGAGAGGAAAAACAAATTACTGCTAAGATTAGCAACTTACTAAAAAATAGAAGGCTATGAAACAGTATTTTGTACTAGCTTTACTATTATGAATTAATATAAACATACAGTAGTTGTTGGCTTTTACTTTAGTTTTGGGGTGTTTTTTCATTCCTTAAATGCCTTCTGTAGTCCTGTTAAGGGAACAAGATACTTAAATCAGTTCTTATTTCTGGCTCACTAAGGCATACTCACCTAAAAGGTAGAGGTCAAGTTGGGCACCCATCAGTACAATCAAGCTGCACTGGCCTTCAAGGAAAGATCATCTGTTTCCTTCTGAAAGCTGCAGAGGTATATTAATGAATGCTGGAATGGTTAATGTGGTATCAGGAGCTTGTCCAACATCAGCATCAGGTTATGTGCTAGGAGGACTGCCTGATGTGATATAAACACATTGGATATTTAGATTCTTTGATTGTATGTAACAAAGTGATAAAAAAGCATGCACCGTGGCATACTTGTGATGGATGGGTGTCATTGCTTAAATGAAGCTTTGAATCACAAATCTATGTGCAAGTAGCTATTTTCTTCCATTTGTAAAATACTATGCTAACTATTTCTCAGAATGAGTAATGTACCATATATAGCACCAAAACAGTGTCTAAAAGTGTTTCATATTATGCTAAGTAGAAATAGATACATCTATTGAATACAGCATCTAGTTTGCATTGTTGGAAGTATCCATTTGGACCTTTTTTCTCTGGAAACGTGATTTAGAAATACTGTACATCTGTTCAACAGAATAGAAGTATTTTTCAAATGTATTGAAAAGTATGTAATATTTTTCAAAGAAATGGACTGATTATTTAATCAATTTTTATATTGAGAAGGCTATTGCTATGTGAGAATATCTTTTGAATTGCCAGGTCAGACAAAGTACCTGATAGTTATGCAGCACTGGAGGTGGTTATTGAAGTCACTTAAGAGTTGCTCCTGTAAGTCCCTAAAGCCTGAAAACACCTAAAGGCTGACAGAGTACTTAGGTTGCTCAACAATTAAAGAGCTTCTACAGTAGGTTTCCAAACAGGGGGTCTTCCTGTTCCACATCAATTCAGTCCCTTCAGATTAACCAAGCCAGATATACAGAAGGAGCTAGTAACTATCTGATACTCAAAGCTAATAGCTTAGAGGTCTAGCAAGTATGTTTGGCATATTAAATATGTGAGATCAAATCCCTTCTCTTTTTATTTTCTGAGTAAACACTTCAAATGAAACTAGATCAATAACTCTGGCTGGGTAACTTATTTTATCTCCTTCAAAGGAATAATGAGATGTAGTTTTGTATTCTCTGAGTTTTGAATAAACACATCTTCTAACACCTCCTTTTACATCATAATTTCAGTATTAACATTAAATCTTCAGATAATTCTTCTGCATACTGTACATGGCCCTGGACCACAAGAGGGAGAGATTTTATGGCAGAAGCTATCTTAATGTCATCTCTGTTTTAGATGCTGCTTTGGAGATTGTGTTGAAAGCATCCTAAAGAATGGCTAGGAGATGTGTATACTGCTTCCCACTCTGACATCACTGCAGTGGATCTCTCTAAGGCGTAAAAATTGCTATTAGGTGTTTATATTATTAGTTTGTAGTACACGTTATGTATGTATTTGTATAATAAGTTGTTATCTTGGTGGATCTACTGGGCAGAGGCTAAAAGTCGAGTCTGCAATGAAGAGTGAGAGCTGTAGCAGAGGTATTTAGAAATGCTAAGGTCATGCTGAGGAATGAGTGAAACACAGTACTGTAAGACAGTGTTCAAAAAGGGAGAGGTATTCCCCCCAAGTGAGCTGAAGTATGATAATGCAGCACTGTACAAATATGAGATAATCTTTACATTTTTTAATATGTAATACCTATTAGCTCTCTTCAGTTTTGCATAGTACCCCATTGAGACCAGCGGACGATTGACTATAGATCGACAATTGTCAGCTTTATCTGTTGTGTGCGTAGACTGAGATCAAGAATAGAAGTTGATCTCTGCAGAATGTTTCCTAAGTGTGCTCTACATCTAAGAAATTGCTCTTGTCCACTAGAAAATATTTTCAAAACTTAATACTCACAGGGTCAGATTTCTGTGAAACAGATGTCTGAAATCTGTTTTCTTTTTCCCATAGAAGTAGATTGACTTATAACAGTATATAAAAAAAAAATTAATGTTCTGAGTTATGTCAGTAAATGACATTAGTGTTATACCTTTCAGCTTTCAAATTCAGGTTAGTTATTGCAACAGTATGGAAATGCTCAGAGAGTGTTTTCTGTAGAGTTAGAAACAGACTAACAGCAGTTTATTGTAAGAACATGGAAGATTTTGTTCTTGCTGCACCAATATGCATCAAGATTACTCTATTAAATATTATCATACTATCATAGTATCATTCAGGTTGGAAAAGACCCTTGGGATCATCAAGTCCAACCATTAACCCTACTCTACAAAGTTCACCCCTAAACCATGTCCCTCAAAACCATGTCTAAACAACCCTTAAACACATCCAGGGATGGTGACTCAACCACCTCCCTGGGCAGCCTTATGCCAGTGCCTGACTACTCTTTCTGTGAAAAATTTTTCCCTAATGTCCAGTCTAAACCTACCGTGTTGCACCTTGAATCCATTCCCTCTTCTTCTGTTGCTCATTACCTGTGAGAAGAGACCAGCACCAACCTCTCTACAATGTCCTTTCAGGCAGTTGTAGGGAGTGACTATGAGACACGATAGGCTGTGCTGTTAATGAAGTGGATCCTGGGATACACACTGAAGTTACCAGCCTTGCACTCTGCTTGTTTTTATTGCATAGCATTCTGGTATTATGAATTAAGTGTTTTTCCTTTTTTGTTACTCCAGCTATTCTTGAGCACTAAGCTGATGAAGTTACTTGTCTCATGAACCTGTACTTGGATGCTAGGGCTTTGGAAAGGATTTGAGTAACTGCCTAAAAAACAAACGAAAGCCCAGAAGCGATGATACTGCTTTGTATTTTTTTCTTCCTTTCTGCCACTGCAGTGTAGTTTGTCAGCATGACCTTTTATTTCCATGCAAGTTGGATCGGAATTTAACTTGGAAAAGTGATCATTACTATTACACTGTTGTACAGAATTCCCAATGAGTATATGTCTATTATTTTAAGCTTTTTCTTGATCTTTCTTGTGATTGTGATAAGGTGTTCACACTGGAAGGGCTGCAGTGCTTTGTCTGTGCTAATACTGCTCTGTTTACAATTCTGTAGCTTGCTTTGTGTAAGTTTGTTAACTCATCTCATGACTGGGATGTACTTTCAAGCAAGGATAAACTGTTGGTCCTTTGTTCTGGGGTTGGACTGGAGAAGGGCAGACAGTTTTCTGTAGTGTCCAATGTATGTTTGTTTGGTTCTAGTACTAATGTTTTCTCAGTTGTGTATAATTTTTCACTTAGAGGTTGTAGACCCACAAATAAGTGAATAAGGTGATAAAAATGAGTTCATTCAATAAATTTTCTGCTTCTGAGTCGTGGTTTTAAAAAACATCCCCGTTAAAATCCAGGTATTTGAATCAATGAAATTACACCATTAAACAGAAGCTATCATGTCACTGTGAACTGCATGTGACTTTGTTAATGGTATATCTGCCAAAAGTATTAAACAATTTCTAAATCAAGGTCTCTACCTGTGTGACAAAATTAAAAGCTTTGTCTGTTCAATGACTGCTGATTTTTAATTTTTATTAATTTTTTTAATGGTCATATGGTAACTTTTGTTCTTAATACAGATTTCTACACAGTACAGACTGTATTTAAGAAGAGAGAGTGCAGGTTTGTACAGGGCTGCTGTCTGGTGCAAATCAGTATATACCTCCTCCTGAGTTGACAGCTGCTGCAGTAATTTCAAGAAGAATCCTTGTTGCCTTCCCTGTGGCTTCTCCAGGTGGTACAATGCCTGGAGGAGGCAAAATGGCACTAACTTATACAGATGTCAACATCTGCACCAGAGTAGGGCTCAGTTGATTAAAACTTAGATAGTTTAACACCTTAACAGTGATTAACCCAAACTACTTGTGACTGTGCAAATGACATTTCATATTACAGATAGCTTCTTCCCTCCTCCTTCCTTAGAGTTTTAAAGGAAATAATCTGTTTGTTTTGCTGGTATGAACCCAGACAATTTTATGTGAAATATCCCTACATTTCTTAGCAACATCAATTAAAAAAACATTCTCTAAGTCATTCCTTGAATTAATTGAATTTGTTATTTAGTTTGAGTTATTGAATATAGTAATACTTGAAAACTAAAAAGCTTAGGATTAAATACTTATACATCGGAATTAGATATAAATTTGGGGACTACAGCATTCACTTTACAATCTAGATATATATCATTTAATACTACATAGCGTTAGTAAATCTGTAGGTTGTAACTTGCATGCTGGATGGACATTACAGAAGATGGGTGGTCTGCTCTGCTCCTCTGTGAGCAGTAAACACCATGCTCATATTAGAAACTCTGGAGAACACCTCTGTCTCTGTGTACTCAATGTTGTAAGTGATGTGCATTTTCCATACACTAGGACAAAATTTCATAGGCTACCTTGTGTAGCAGAGGCTGGAACACCACAGATTTGTTCTGGAAAAGTGACTCAAGAAGGCTGCAGCTTCTGTGTAACAGCCCTAGAAATGCTAAGCAGCGAGGTCTAGTTAGGGAAGTGTAGACAGGTTTTGTAAGAACTGGCTGCATGAGAATTGCATGCTGGCAATCCCTCACACATCTAAGAGATAGTAAGAGTATGAAAGGTACCTATAGCTGCAGGTAGACAGCCTGTCCAGCTTTCAAATTCTTCCTGGCAGCATCTCATGTCAGATGTATTTGCAGACAAGTCTAGTTACAGTTTTTAAGAAAACCATTGTTGGGAGGAACTTTTCTCTTCTGATGTCACTTCTTTGGGTCATGTATTTTTTTGTCTCTGTAGGAGCCTATAGTACTGAGGGTTATGGAGTTCCACTATGTCAGCATTTTCTGTTAACTGGCAGCGGCTTTCATTTCATACTTTGAACTGTGACTTACACACATTCGTGGAAGGGATCATAACTGTATTGGTCTCCTGCAAACTTGTTAGAAAGAGAAACTTACGCAGGATGTGACTGCATGCTGCTTATTAAGCATTCTAAGTATGTCTTTGCTTGGTTTTGGACAGCATTTAAGATGTGCACGTGTCTATTTTAAAGAGAGATATAAAATGACCAGTAATTTGTAACTAGCTTTTAGGGTGATGCTCCTCTTCCTAATGTGGTAGTACAGCACTGCCGTTGTGCTGGGAAGTCAAGATAAGGGACCTTAGTTGAAATGAAAGGCTGCTCCATATTATTCCCCAGTCTGCCATGGATTGGATCTGGTGACCCCCAGGGTATCCTGTAAGTATCCTCTAGGAGAAAGCTGGCAAAAACTGCTTGTTAATTTTTCTAATTGTTTGTTTAAATTATGTTTAAAAGGTGAAAGGTAAATTTGAGAAATCTGGAAACAGACTTAAATTATGTTATGTGTTGTAGACCCAAATAGCTTATGTTAGGATATTATTTGTTTGTTGTGGGTTTTGTTTGTCTGTTTGTGTGTTTTGGGTTTTTATTTTGTTTTGGCAACCAAATAGTGATAGTCTTGTAGCAGCTGATGATAGGAACATTTCAACAGTTCAGAGAACTCAGCCTCTTGCATGTCTTCTGAACTCAAATAGTCTCATTTTTAATCAGTGATCTGATCTTTTAAAGATAAAAAAACAGATATTGAGTCTCCAAAACCAAGTTTAGTGTTCAGTAGCAAATGTTTATATTGATGCACCTTTCTTCCCTCAAGTCGTACTAACAAGACTGAGTTGCTAGAGATTAATGTAAGCTGTAAATGTTTGGTTTTTGGCATAATTGTGTAAATTCTTTATTATTCTTTAAGAAAAAACACCTACTTAACACCTAAAAATTACACTATTGAAGAAGTGTTGCATAGCATTTCAAAAGTGAAACTGTCTTTCATATAATTCTGTTTTCAAAAATGGATTTTCAGCAATATGTAGGAGGGCATCAGTCAACTGCTGTAAAAATAAAGGAGTAAGGAAAAAAATTGTTGAAGTAGTGAAGCTGTTTAGTGGTATCACATTTATAATCCACATGAATTATCAAAAAAGAAAATAAAATCAAGTTTATGGCAGTCAGCAGTGATATTGGTCAAAAAAATAAAAAAAAACTTGTAAAGCCTGGAAACAGTGATATTGAACATATCTAAATGAGTTTCAGTCCAGGAAATTGTCAGCCTGTGTCTGTAGACAGATGCTTTCTGAGATACAAATATTCCAGCAGAGAAGGTGCCTTGTTTCAGGATTACTGAAAAAAACCCCTTGAGATTTGAAGTGATATAAAATGTGTCCTAATGCTAATACATGTTTGAATAGAGCATTATCTGGTAAAATTAGCAGCTGCATCTACAATGCTCTCACAAGAAAGGGGGACGTCTTTAGAGCGCAGGAAAGCTTTCGTGCCGTGTGTTCGGTGCGGAGTTGGCCGCTGGCCCGCGGTGCCGCGGAGGGAACGGGGCGAAGCCAGCAGGACGGCCCTGCTGGGGAAGCTGGTGGGGCTGCGGACCCAGGGTCTGCCCGTTTGCCTGTCTGCTGCTCAGGTGCCTCGGGCTGGATGTAGGCTGGAGCATTTGTAGAACTGCAGCTAGAGCTGGAGCACTCGTCCTACAGGATTTGCTTCTGAATTGCCCTGCTGATCCAAAGCTAAGTGCTACCAGAGAAGCACCAAAAAGCGAAGGACAGTGTGCCTGTAGCCTGGGTATCGGAACGTGGAAGTGACCAGTGGTGCTCGCAGCTCCTTTGAGAAGCGGTATTATCGCTACGTGCTACAGAAATAAAACAGGACAAAGATTGACCTTTTCTAGATCATCCAAGCAGCCTGTGGAGGAACTTGAGACTAGAATGAGCTTGAAAACCACTGTTTCATTCCCAAGCCCTAAAGCAATGCAATTAAAATATTAAAAAATGTAAAAGATGCTCCTGAGCTGATACAGTCAATTCATTTCCACGTGCATTTGCTTCAGTAAAGTAGCCCTGTTTACACAGAACAGAATGTGTCTTACGGTGACTAAGCTATGTTTTATTATTGGAACAAAAAGAAAACTAAACAACCACAGACAGATATTTTAAAGACACAGCTGAATGTATTTAAAATTAGCTTTTCCTTACACCATCGTCTGTTCTGAATATTATGTGTGATCGTAGCATGTGTGCTTTGTTGGTATTCATGAATACTGCAGTATTTCAAATGCTTGCAGAGAAGAATCTGCCTTTACTTCACAATCTATTTTTACATCACTGTCACTTATATTAATACATAGTATACTCCATATAATACCTTGTAATTTGAAGTTTCACAACTGTAGAAGCCTCACAGTACTTACAGGGACATTCTTGGATAGTTTGTCCCCTTAGTGCAGAATTTCATTAAAACGCACACTCTGCAACTCACTTGCAGCAAGTTACAAAAATCTCCCCTCATCTAACTCAGCTGTCTGCAGGCTGGAAATACTTTCTAAAATTGTCTGTAGCACTTAAAGGCAGCTTTCAAAAGGGACTGATGGTTAGAGACATAAGGTGTCCTTCTCCAGGGTACACGACTTCCTAGTTGCTCTTTGGCAGTGTGGGTCTGTCAGGAAGGTCTGTTTATTAACATGCTGACTGAAAACAGGAAAATTCTGAGATCTGTCGTCTCTGAGCCGCTCTTTCTACCACAGATGGTTTAATTTAGAGATTGCTATATTCTGAATTTACTGAAATACAGTATTTTGAAAGTCTGATTAGATGAAAAGGTTTTGTCTCCTTCTCAGAAACTCCACTTCTTTTGAATACTTTCAGAGTTATTCAGTAGAATTATTAGATACCATAGTCACACCTCAATTTCACTTTCATTCTCTAAGTGTGCATCAGACGGATGGATGCTTTATACGACAGGTGAAAGTGGAGGTTTCCTTCAGGATAGTTTCTTCTCAAAGTTGTTTATTTGCAGAGTGCAGCCTCAGGATAGCACTAATGCTTTTGTTACCAAGTGATTTGTGCCAGTCCCAATACAAATAAAACATTTGATTTGTGCATTCTATTGTAAACAAATGTGCACATGCTTGCTGTCTTCAGACATACTGTATTTTATCAACACGAGGGATCCTTATTTATTTTGTTACAGTATGTAGTGAATACCAAAGATAGCAGTATAGTAAGTTGTAATACAGTGTTATGAAATGAGAAAAAAAAAAAAAAAAGTTGCTTAACATTAAATTCAGACAAGAAACGAGAGTCTACCATGCAGAACGTATCTGAGAAATGTCGCTTAAAACTGCAACATTTCTTTGTCTTGCTCTCTCAAAAATGAGTGTGAATATTGTATTTGGATTCCTATTTAACTAAAAAGAAGAGAGCTTCATGTTAATAGTGTTTCTGAGACATTTGGCAACATATTTGAGTGGGTTAAATTATGTTAACTCCATGTGGTAATCATAGTGTATAAATCACTATGGTTTTTTCAGTGTGTTTTGAATGTAGTCTGTTAGCATTCATTAACCTTCAGATATTTTTTCCTTTTTTAACAAATAAACTACCCAGAAATTTGATGTAAAATAAAACAACTCTTTATTGTTATGAGGCAGTATATATACATGCTAAATTATGCCTTATTTTCTTTATGAAACTAATGCAGAACCTAATAGATACTGCCTGTGTGATTGCTATTTTGATATTTAGATCCAAGAGATCAAATTGATAGGAGAATCATTAAGGGAAAAAATACTTGAAAAGTTAATCTGTAGGATTTCTCATTAGTGTGAGAGCACACTATTTATTGAAATAATTGCTGCTGTAGCTATATGCGGTGGAGAACAATGTTAAGTGAACTGACTGTTATGAACAATGTAAAGATATCCAGTCTTTCCTATCCAGTAATTTCAAATATGTTTTCTGCTTCTTTTGTTATGTAAAGAACCATGCAGATAAGATTGCTTAGTTTTATGAAAAGGAAAAATACTAAATATGAAATTATTTTAGTACTAACATCAGTTTGGCATAACTTCAGAAATTATCAGTGAATTGTAACAGTGGTGGTCCTAAGACTTATCTGAGTAATATAAAAAGATGCAGTATTTAGAAACCTGAAATGCCTCACAAGTTACACCTCTGTAACCCTAAAAAGAAAAAATATCTGACATAATGCTGATATTTACTGTTGAGGCAGCATCTATATCTAGCAGAATTTGAAAAATGGTATATTCCATATGATGGGATTTTGTGCTAGAAAGCAACTGTTTCTTTTGACATACTAAAATATAGCTTGTTTTTTAATAACTGTATGCAGTTTGTTCTCATGCAGGTCTTAAAATCCATACCTTGGTGCTCTAGTCAATTTTCATTCACAAGTGTATGATATGAAAAACAAAAATTGATGTAACTTGATGTTATTTATTAAAGTGTTATTCTTCTCTCAAGACAGATTTAAAACATGTCATCACAGAACTCTGAATCTCAATGATTTCTAAACTTACTAGTTCTGTTTACAGGTTATTTTTCCTTTAAAAATACCTAATCTAACAGGCCTCCAACTTCAACAGCAGTCTAAAAATGAAAGGGTTTTTTTGTTTGTTTTATTGTCATATTAATGCCTGTGATAAGGATTCTTCATATGACATTCAACAATCTTCCTCATGATTAATGACTCAGTCTAAAGTCCAGGTAACTCTTGAGTTGCCTTTACTCTTCACAACAAGCATCAGTAAAAATAGCAAAAATGTTTCTTCATAGGATATAGTGGAGACAGACTTCTCACTGACTTCCTAGGGACCATGATATTTTGTTTGCTTGGAACAGCAGATTGAGAGTTCTGTTCTTGATCATGGTAGCTTTTAAATAATTTTTTTCAGAAATTAAGACGACAGCATCTAACTTGATGGTCCAGTGGAGCACCCAGCAATGAGGGATAACTCAGTGGTTCTGGTGTAGCCTTGGATGCAAGTGGTTTCTGTGCTGTAGGCTGCTAAATGTTACTAAAGCTTCTGTGCCTTATTCATTGTCAAAACTGAAATAATATTCCTTTGCCTTATAGCTTTGATGGAGAGAGAAGTACAGCCCAAAAGTGGGGGATAGTCAGGTACTGTGTTGATGATGGCTGCTGAGGTAAATGTAGGGGGATAAACACAGTTTTTTGTACAGGTGTGAGTTTGTTTTGTCAGACTTCAGAGTTGACTCTGGTTAGCACAGAGCACAGCTGTGGTTAGCATGGCTCTGGGTCCTTGATAGTAAGCCATAAGGAGGACAAGCAGGGAGAAATTATCTTTGAGTAGACAGTTTAGCTACTTCTTGTAGAATCACAGGGTTGCCGACGTGGGAAAAGTTATATGAAGATTGTGTAGTTCAGTCCTCTTTATTCAGAACAGCACTGACTAGAGCAGTTTGCTTTGAGCAGTGTCCAGCCAGGTTTTGAATATCCCCAAGGACTCCACAGCCTCTCTGGGCAAAGAGAAAATAGTCTATAGGTCAGCATTTTGCTAGGCCTAGGTTTACTGGCAGAATAAAAAAGGGGCAGAGCTAATTCTTCCACATGTGGTTTTGAGCACTGACCTAGCTATACTCTTCCAGATCCAAACTGAAGGATTTTGACACTTTGCTTTCGCCTGGTCCAGATCCACAAAGATGGCAGATCTGAGCAATGCTGTGGGTTGGGCAATACACTGAGAGTCCATTTGCATTCTCAGGGCTGCCGAACAGATGTCTTAAAGTATAAGGCTCTATGACTTGATTTAAGGAGCTACTTTACTGCATTCAAAACTGTAACTGACCATTTTCTGGGTGAACACTAACTGCTGGAGTCACAAAGCAGACAAGTTTTGTGTTAGGAAGAAGTCATGGTTTACAAAATAGTATTTTTGAAAATGGCTCATTGGTTCCTGGTATGGTTCAGGTATCAGCGCTTTTGTCTGTTGGTTAGTGAGACAAAAGATGTGTCACTCATTTTAAAGCCATGGTGATAAGGCTAGGTTCTGAGCCTACAAAAGAAATGCTGATGATCTCTGTTAAAAGAATAGTGATCTCCAACTGGACAGAAAAATTCAGACCAGCAATATTGCAGAAATGTTTGTCAAGTAACCGAAGATGTACCAATGTGAAGATTTAGTACAGTACAGTGTGCGTTTTCATATAACATAATGTAAAATTAAGCATTTGGATGTGGGAATACGACTGAAATACCTAATTTATTTTAAAAGGAAAATGTGGAAATGTGGCATTTTGGCATTTTTGAAAAATCAGAATATTAATATTAGTGTATTTACAAGAGAACTGTGAGTCTCAGAGCTGTAAATGCCAGTCCCAGAATTAGCATCCATAGCATTCTGATATGCTCAGGCACTTAGGACAGGTTTGGCTTGAGAAATTTGGCCTAGTAAAGTAAGCGTCTGTGTTAGTTAATGCTGGCTGTTGTTGGTTTTTATTTTTTCCTCTCTTTTTCTTAATCCACATTTTCCTGTGCTTATCTTTTCCCCTTCCCCCTCCCTCTGAGATATGTCAGTAATTTTAATCTCTTATTTCTTCAAGAATAAGATGGTAATGTCATACTTTATATTCATAGTAAATTAATAAAATATTTAATAGATACTAGCCTGAGCCATTATTAACTGACTGTGTAAAAGGGTGGAATACTTGAGGGCATTTGTCACACATAATTCATGGATGCTGACTAAACTGATTTCAACTCTTTTGGCTGAGATGGTTTACTCTGCACACTGTACCTTTATGTACATTATGAGAATATGGAAAATGTTAGAACTCGTTATTTTTGTCCTAATAGATAGAAAGGGAACATTAAATAACAACGTGTAAAAATAAGTCGGATTTGTTTGTGCTATTAGAACATGAAAATTATTTGAACTTTTCATTATTATTTGCAATGCTTGTATTGTGAACTTTGGTAGTAATAGATGCATTAACAATAACCCTTATGCCTCCAGAAATGATGGTGAACCATTACTGTCTCTCTTGAAAAGCAGTACTGTGAACTATAGTTGGATGATTATTTGTCTGAATCTAAAATCGAAGTATGATGTTCAAATTTTTCGATGGAACCTGCTGCCTCTTTTTGAGATTTATCTCTATACAGCGACTTAGGCTTATACTATGGAAAAAGTGTGTGTTAGAGAAGAATTTGGACAGGTATAATGTTGCTGGTGTGGCAGTAATAGGATTCATCCAGTGAAGAAATTACTTCAGTTTAAAATATATGAATAGGTAGTGCTATCAGGAGCTATTCAGAAAAAAAGACCTTTATATTTTCATGCTAAGCAAAAAAATGCTGGTGATAGTAGAGCACGCTTACCAGGCTGATGTTGAGAAATATGTCAGGAGGTTGTGTATAGCTATTTTCAGGTTTCATATAATCACCCTAGAGTTTCATATTTTCATATTTTTTCTTCACTAAAGCAACAAACATGCAATGTAAAGTATACATTTAATGCGTATTTTTAGTTATGTGCTAGAAAATTACTAATTTGCACTAGTGATAGGGACACCCTTTTATGAATTACTGAATTGTGCAAATTAGCAAGTGAACAAGCACAATAAAAAATTAAGAGTGTATCACATTACGTAGTTAATCTGTTTCGGTGTTTGTGTGTTAACTGTTTGTATGAGTACATCATCTTGCACCATGCTAGTAAACATACTCAAGTGTATTTTAGCAAAGATCATACTGTGCTATCAGTAGAGCATTTTGCCAGAGCAGTGTCACTCTTGCCTCTTTGCTGCAAAATGGAAGGGTTATGTTGCCTTATGTAATATACTGTGTATATTTCTACTGCTTTTGTTCGAAACTGCGGACAGGGTTTTTGCATAGTCATGTTTTGTAAAAAGAAATTAGTAGAATTTAGGTTGCTGTTTTTTAGCATAAGTAGCACCAAAAAGGATTTGTGGTGAAATCTTGAAATACTACAGACAGGAATACTATTCTTAATTACACAGAAATTTATTTATTTATTTACTTGTGTTTTGTTTTCATTTGTTTGTTTGTGTGTGTGGAATTCGGGGAATTCTTTTTTTTTTTCCTTTTCTTTTTTCTTTTTTTTTTTTTTTTTTTTTTTTTTTTTTTTTTTTTTTTTTTTTTTTTTTTTTTTTTTTTTTCTTTTTTTTTTTTT